>CM042075.1:73322136-73607136 GCA_023509865.1 Trypoxylus dichotomus | reverse complement strand
GGCATACATAACTTGTCCGAAAAAGTACCGCCACTGTATTTGACGGATGTTGGTTTCGAACGTACAACACCTGAATTACCAAAGTGCTGGTCCTCTTACCCCTTGACCACCGAGTCAAGCTTAACAGCTTAATAACTTGACTCAGTGTAAATAATTAACCCTAGCGCTTCACCCTTTGCGGCGAGAGAGTGCAGTAGAAAAGCCATCGTTTTTTACTGTCTCACTAAATACTTAAAAAACTCCTTATCAATTTGCAAAATGGCATGTTTTCTTTAATTGACTCGCATTCGTAGTGAAGAAAACTTAAAAATTGTGTGAAATTCAACCCGTCTGTTGACTTGTTTAACTGAAAATCAAAAAATTCATTTGATTTCAAGTTTTCAATTATTTCATTGTAGGTATTGGCGTTCATTTCATTAATTCGTCTTGATATTATATCAATTGACAGTGGAATAGTTTTCAATTATAACTATGTCAATAGCAGCGGTCTGAGTAATATTTTCCGATATCGTGAGGGTTCTGACACTCTGGCCACTTTTAATCTTATTAAACAGGATCTTGGCAACGTTCCGACCTCATTTGGCCAATTTCTGTTCGAAGGTTGCATTAAAAAAAATATTGCCACAAAAGCTGCCCTGTTAAATGCCGAGCAGCTTCCGTAATCGTATGAGGATGCTTTTCTGTGAATGGAATGGAACATCTCATTGAAATTAAAGGAAGATTGAGAAAAGGATAGCACAAATAAATTTTAGAGCAGTAGGTAATTCCACTGATTTGTCGTTAGTCAGGGACCAAGTTCCACAAAAACTAAATTTTGCCACCTACCGCATCCCAATCTCTAAGAGACTCTATGCCTAAAACCGTTCTTCAACCAGTCCTGTCTTCTGCATACCTTTCTTAACTCTCCCAACTCCTTATTGGTCTTCCTTTTTCCTTCTATTAGCAGGCTTCCATTCCCAAACGTTTTGTGGTAGTCTATCCTAGTCCATTCTCTTCATATGGCCATACCACAACAGTTATTTCCGTTGTATTTCATGTATCAATGATATGTTAACTCTGATTCTTTCATTTCTTTCATGATTTAATAATGTCTTTTTACAGCAGCGTCTTCACTACATGATCTCCGTTGACATACTTTTGTTTTCCATCTTCTTATTCAGCGCTCATAGCTTACCTCCATAGGTAACAGGTTTCATCAAAAGAGTGGCACATCCGGGTTTCTGTTTTCTTCGAAATATTGTCATTCCATATCACAGGGTGTAGTTGTCTAATTATAGTTTTCCCTGTATTATTTTATTCTACGTCTATTTCATCTCTACCATCGGAAGTTAACGTAGCCCCTAGGTATTTATATGCATTTATTTTTTTTATCACTTCATTTTCCACCACTAACTGTCTTCCTTGTGAACCGATTACCATATTGATCTCCAAACTCCATATCGCGTATTCTTCCTTGAGTTTCCTGAACATTTATCGATGTCATCTCCGTCCTGCGCCAATATAACCTGATCGTCAGCGAATTCCAAACTATATATATATGCTATTCATCAGCATAAATTGTAATAAAATAAAAAGGTGGCACGCATTTTTTGTCTCAATGTGGTCTTACAGTTACGGGTGCGCAGTAGTGTAATAATTTGCCACACCATCGCCTTATTCAATAGCTTTCTAACGACTGATTAAACCGATCACCAAATATATGCGCATCATAATCGCAGATTGTTAAATAGTTTTTCGAAAAATATCCGTTGGATTACCTTTGTTAAGTTTTAAGACGTCCTGACAGTTTGAAATAGCAAGTTCTGAAAAGTTTCCTAAAATGCACACTTTCCTCTCATAACTTTCTATACTCATCTCAAACTTTTTAAGTGGGTAAATATCCTTCGATAGCTTCGAGTTTTGAATATTAGAAGTTCTGAGATTTCCTAAACAATACATGAAGACGGATAATACACTCGCTATTATTAGTCTTACTCAGCATGCCATTATATAAGTAAAACATAAGTTATAAGTGAACTTAATACATATAGGACGTGGAAACTATTTAAATAGAAATTATGTAATAGTACGAAATGAATATTTTATAATCAGTAACCTGGTTTTGGAGGAGTTAATTAGATTTGCAGGTTATAACAGACTGAACAATTTGTTCTTGATAAATCTAAATATGATATTGAAATAAATACTTAGCCGTAATTTAGAGCTTAGTTATATACAAGAAAGCAGCCCTTTCCAGTATAGGATGTTGTGCATATACATATAGGGCCGATTAGACTAAGTAAAAATGCACGCCAGAAGCGTACGATGGTAGATGGCGCAGTGTGTGCATTATTGGTTCATACAGTAATCCAAGCATTCAGTTACCATCATTAAAGGGTTTTCAATGTTTGCTATGGAGCGTTGGTGTAATCGGCATCGTGCATTTGCAGCATTTCACATGACAAGGCTCTCAATGCAAACAATACGACTTCTATTTATAGAAAAAGTTATCTCCCGTAATGGCGATGCAACTTGCTGATTTATCAACATGCGATTACTTCTTATGGGAGTATTAGAAACAGAAAGTTTACGAGAGTTGACCTCATAGCATAAATCATTTAAAAGAACCGCGACTGCGATTCAACAGATTCGATTATAAGTCTTGAGGAATACTTATAGACTTTCTCATACGCCATGCAGATACTTGTTTGCTGAACGATGAGGCCCGTCTTTATAATGTTATTTGTAAAACGAAGTACTCACATGAAATGCCGCTTTGTGAACTTTCTAGTTATGTATGCATTATTATTTAAATCTAACAATAAGTTACGTATTTTAGAACTTTAAATCGGCTAATCAATTCTATTGCACCGTATATAAAATGAATTTAAAATGTATTCAATAAACGGTCGACATTCTTAAAACAGCAGTTTTGGGGTGTAGTGATTCTAAAAATGATTTCAAAACGACGAGTGAAACGTACAAGGCTATTTATTTCATACCTGGACATTTTGCAATACCATTTCTATGGCATTGATTCTTATTCGCCGTTACTTATATCCAAAAGCAGACGTTGAAATTGCGGTGCTATATTCACTTTTTAATTTACCGTTTACTTTTGTCATGGAGGTAACAATAAGAAAATAAACACCGGTTTCGAAAATATGACAAATTTCTACGTTCCTCGGTTACCAAAAAGCAATCAATCACTAGGATACCACGCACGTTGTTCGTACGTTAAATTTAATTCAACCGGAATCTATGCGATAACAATACGGAACCCGTAATTGATTTTTAAATTTTCGCAGCGGTAGCAGTTGGTGTTTTGGCCTTTCCTCATTGAATATTTAATATTTTAAAGGGGCTTAAACACAGCACTTTTCATCAATGTGGTACAAATTATGAGTAAACGGAGAAAGAGAATAGTATATGCAAAATACAGCGAAAAATTCCGTACTTTTCGTTATAAAAGCGCATAATTGAATTACTGTACGAAGGTGAAACTTCCTTAAAATAAGGCTATAACACCCGTATTGTATTAGGTAACAAAATTTCTATCTCGGTGGGAAGTATACACAAAATTTAAAATACGCAGTAGATATAAACTCAGATGGAAACGAAAGAAGACTGATTGTTGGAACTATAAATGATAATAATAATAATAAAACAAATGAAGTAATTTACAAGGTACTGGCTAATGATTTTGATTTGGCATATCTACAGTAGTGTCAATATGTTCCCGGTCACTATAAATAATTTTCCATATATTTATTTTATGGTTTTAATAAAGTACAATAATCATGAAATAATTACTACATTTCGTTATCGTTCATGTTTAACGTCTGTTTTATTGCATTTTAAAAAAAAACTGCTCAGTAATCGAAAAATCTTCTAGTAATTTATATCGCTCAAAAATGTGAGAGGTGTTTTAGACGCATCATCAGAAAATGCCTAGAAAACAATACCCAGTACAATTAATACCACGAGTAGCTGTATTAGCAGGATTATTGTGTAGGGTAGGGTTTCATACGGTTTTAGTGTATTACGTGGGAAATATGACTCGACAATTGATGTAAAAGAATAACATGAGTTTAGGGTGAAGTTTACTTCAAAGTATTGGAAAGTGTATAAGATGGTTTACGTTTTATAGAGAAGGTAGTTATTATATATAGGTACAGAGAAATAAGAAAACAGATACGCAGAAGACAATTGTAAAAATATCAACTCAAGATATTAAGATTGACCAATACATTGCGTCGTTTGCAAACGTATGAAGATGTCTGCTCCTAAGCAATAAATAAAACAATTAGAATATTGAAAATAACACACAAATTGATAAACTACAATTTCTCTAGTAATTACCAACGTTAAAATTCTTCAGACACGTCATGAACAACTAGACCGCGGAGAGACGTAGGAACAAATCTCTTTTAATGCAGCAATGCCTGTAGATGTATCTCAATATCCCAGCAGACATAATCTGGGCATTGAAACCGTTTTCTTTCTATGGGTCTCCATGATCTAATTGGTTATGACTAGAAACCGGAATATATGCAAAGTGCAAAAATTTAATTTAATTTATTTATTATATTTTACCTCTATTTGTAGATGTCTTACACTGATTTAAGTTAATTAACGCTAATTAACTTTAATCAGTATAATACATCTACATATAGACGTAGAATATATAACTTAAATTAGATTTTTGTACCTTGCATATATTTTATTTCATTTATTTATTATATTTTACGTCTATATGTAAATGTATAACACTGATTAAAGTTAATTAGCGTGAATTAACTTTAATCAGTGTAAGACACATACAAATAGACGTAAAATATAATAAATAAAATCAAATATATGCACTTTGCATATAATCCAGTCTCTAGTTATGACAATCGCCAACATTTTAACGTTGGTAATTACAAAATATATATATATATATATATATTATATCATCATAGAAGCTAACGAAAGCCTGATATTAATTTAATACAAAAATAGGGTCACTCAAAAGTGGAGTCAAGTAATGTACAGGTACAAGTTTCATTATTTGGCCGGGAACGCCAACAGTATATTTGCGGAAGGCATGATGAAAAATGCCGATTAAGCCTACAGGAGGGTCTGTTGCTGTGTGAGGTTGTATTACTGTGTTTGACGGCTTTTAATTAGGATCACCGAGAAATTGACTGTTAAAAGTTATTTGCGCATCTTCAAAGTGAAAACATAAAAATGCCGCCGATGGGTGTTTTAAATTGTTACAGGAGGAGTGGTACACGATATTCCCTCAGTTTATTAGTAGTTTGTCCCCTCATTGCTAAGGCGAATGTCAGTCGTAATTCGGGAAAAAGGTGGCCATTGTAAATGTATAAATAAATTGTATGATTTTTCCAATTAATAACCTCTTAAATTTTAAAACTCAAAAATTGTTACAATTTATTTCAAAACATACATCTTTTAAACAGTCCCTACATTTAAACTAATGTTGATATTAATATTAAACCGCTGTTGGCATTAGTAATGATAAAATTACAATGACAATTAACCAACGTAACTTAAGTTAAAGTTACTTAAAAAATATGAGTCTCGGCAGTATTTGAATCCACGACTTTCGCGTTACTTGCTAGCTTCACCAAACCGTTCGGATGGAGATCTCGACAAATTGAACTCTTTCGGTCATGGCTTCTCTATTGACTCATCGCTGAATATGATCTCTAACGAAAAGACATTGTTCAAACAAAAAAAATTACTTGATTTACATATTTATTTAAGTTACTTTGTCTTGCTTTTCGCCAATCATGAATTAATGTTGATGGCGTTTTGTTAAGATGCTCGATTCGTCATCGATATTAATCTCGGCTTTTTCAGGCGGCGTCTGCATTTTAATCTGGCTTCGTACAATCGTCTACGTACTGTGTGCGTGGATTTTTGCACTTCTTGTTGAGACATTACATTTCTTTTTTCTTTCGTGGAGAAACCTCGCTTTTCGGCTGCTAGTTGCAGAGTACGTCGATCATCTTGGTTAGTAGCAATCCTTATCTTAACGCAAAACGCTCTTCCGGTACTTCTAGTGGGTATCTTTTTTTTCACTAAAACGGCGATTCGCTACATAGTTTCTCGGGATACTTCTTCTTTCTTTGCAATTGTGCGTTGAGAATATACTCCTGTAGCCAACAATACCTCAATATGCAGGTTTTTCTCTTTTACCCATAACGAAAACATATAAAGCGACACTAAAATGTAAACACGGAAAAAACTTTGTTACATAAGCAGATAAATACTCTTTCTACAACAATAACCGATCCAAATAATATTCAAGGAATTACTGTGTCTTTCAATCTTGCTTCTACCCATCTTCTACGTACTACAGAATGATTCGTAAGGTGTATAATAATAGGGAAGAAGTCATTAAATGGCACTTTATCAATTTTTAGAAAGATACTTAGGGACCGTGTTTAGATAGGTATTGTAAAACCTATCCATGAATTTTATACACGTATTTGTAAACTATCGCGTTGGAAACACACAATAGCTTAAATTTATAAGGTGTCCCTAATAAGATGGACAAGGACTGTATGTATGTTACGACGTCTATAGATATATCGTAATATATCACAGACACGTGGTGTAAGCAAAATAGAGCCTATCCTATCAATTTCGGTTGTTTAAAGTAACTTGTGGATTTTAATTAATAGGCATTACTTTAAAAAAAGTATCTTTTTTATGTTCGGAACACTCAATATAAAATTCTTGAAATGTGTTTGTGGCAACAAGTGGACTCTCATGTTGTTACATTCTCCTGGTTTGAAGAACAGCGCCGCTGTAGCCTGCTCGTAAATTCCTAAATTACTTGACCAATACTTACTTGTAGAGTATGTTCGCTTATTTACTATATGAAAGGTTGTACAGTGAAACTCAATGCGCATGCGCAAACAAATATATTTAAAAATAAAATGTGTACACGGTTTCCACTCTTGCCTATGTACATTTACGATGTACGCAAGATATATATATTTGCAATAATTGCAGTTATTCGAGCTCTCTTATACATGTAATGTACATTAGCATTTGTATATGTATGTTTCTTATATGCTTCCGCAGAAGCTTTGTTAGAGGCATGTACTAATGCCTCTATCTGTTTGCATGCACCACTACCTTTTTATAGGGGAGCCAACCCTATTTATTTCGTTAATTTATATGCGCACCTCGGTGCTATGCTTATTTATATGTCCCTTTACGGGAGCCTAATATATTTTCCTTGTTTTAAATTTGCCTAAGGGACTTGGCCCTGTATCATTGGCATGTATTTGTACTTGAACCAAATACGTTCGTTATTTTCACATTTATAGGGGAACCCACCCTATCTCTTAGAGCTTGAACGCCTGGTCGAGGGCGACAGTAGCGATAATAGCCGATCTCAAAACAAAAGTAATGTCACAGTTACCCAGGCGTTCTCGTTTGAAATAATACGCTATGTGCAATCTTTAGCTCTCTGCTACTGCGCCCTCAAAGAAGGGAAAAAGCCAGTAGCCAGCAAATGTGCGAACTGCGCACAGACAAGTAAAACGGAGCGATGATGCCGACATTACATAAGAAGACTGGTCCGTGAAACTCGTCCGCTACGACGAGCAACTAAATGAAAAAATTCCCGATACGACAAGGACCGAACAAACGTACAAAAGAAACGGGCGCTGCGGCCGCAACGACCGTACTTGTAGAAGCGCCGACAATCTCACCAAAATAATTTCCGACACAAACTTAACCGAAGACTAAAAATATGTATAGACGACAACGGACACAGTAGCCTCGACGTACGATGATAGAAAATCGAGAATTTGTACTTATTAAAGAAATCTATACATGCGATTCGACAACCTTACCAAATGACTCCCGCCAGAAATAAATGTATAGACAACGTCCTCGACGATTCCCGCCAAAACTAGAAAATATTATAAATCTCTAATAATCATACGACGACGTTACTGTACACGTTACGACGAGGTACGAAAGGGAGTGCACGATCGCTAATACCTCGACCGTCGCGCGGGAGACGACTGCCTGTGCTTGTGTACATTAAATTTTAAGAAAATTCCCATTACTCATTCGACGACGTTGCACTGAATGATTTTTAAATTAGGCAGTTTTAGCTAGCGTAATGCGAATGGCCGTCTTGCATACATATACAATGCGTACTGTACATACATATTAAAATAAAAATGGATATATTCTAAGAGAGCAAAATAAATAAATATAAAAATGAAAATAAAGTAATATTCTAAATGAAAATAAAGTAATAATGCTAACCCATACGGCTGCAAAGAAAATAAAATCATATGAAATACATTTCATACCTTAAAATTTACCTATAAATATACAAAACAATGTTAAGTCCTTAACATATGTTCTGAATAAATAATATTAAAACTGATTTACTGGCTAATGCCCAGTAAAAAACGCAAATGTTTAAATCGAATCATATCTCTGACAATATTTTTTTCTAAAAGTTGGTACATGTTATGATACACTACATCGCACAACGTGTCTTTAAGATAGTTACCCCAAAAACCTATAATAAATAGAGTATTCTAATTGAAATAAGAAAGTTCGTATCCGTTGATATGTGCTATGAAATTAAAAACACTTTTGCAGAACAAAAGTTTACGAACTACATAACTTTCTAGGTTTAGAATTAGATTCCGATTTAAACTGGAAAGAAATACATACATAAGCGCTCTCGCTAAACGAGCTGTCTGGATTCGTCTTTGCATTAAGAGTGATCTCGTCCGAAGACAGAAAGGACGCAACTTTGTCCGCATATCACGCCTATATGGTCTCTAGAGAATCGCAGTAGGATGATTTTCCAGGAAAATTCAACGGACGCAAGGAAAATCTTTCGACTACAAAATCGTGTATAAAATTATCTCTTCTGCTCCTAAGACAACGCACTCGTTTTTTATCAATAAAGCTTACTTTTATACACTTTCAAAGATTGTATCTCTTTTCAGATTTATACAGATTTTTAAATCCCGATCATTCTTTTTTAATTTTTCAAAAAAAATCGATTTTAAGTATAGGAACTGAAGTAAACAATCAAGCAAAGCTAAGTAAAATAGAGTTACAAATTAAATAATTTATTGGCAGTAGCTATCAATCGATAACGTGTTTAAATTGGAGAATATTCTGTAAAGTTTAAACGTTAAATGACTCTCGACCTCTCTCCGCAGTAAAATTTTAGAGGTCGTTAAAACTAAGATAGTATTTTATGTTATTATTAACGTTACTGCTAACAGATGCGACGTTTCAAACTAGTACGAAAAATAATACTTGTTATGGCAGGTAGATAGTTAATTTTTGATAGGGAGCAATTAAATTAATCCGTTAGAATATACGACATTTCTTAATAAATTATGTTAGTGTGACACTGCTTACCCCCCTTGCTCATTAATACACGGTTATTTAAATTAACACATGGGCTGAAAAGTCTCGGGCCTAACAAAAAAAACACGGTTTCTTTGGTTCAAAATTAGCTTTATTCATCAACGTAATCTCCATCAAGAGCAACGCAATCATTCCAGCGCCGCTCTAACATTTCAATACCACTTTTGTAGAACGATTTATCTTTTGCCTCAAAATAGGACTCAGTTTCAGCGATAACCTCTTCATTCGTGCGAAATTTCTTACCGGCGAGCACCTTTATGAGGTCTGCGAACAGCCAGTAGTCGCTGGGAGCCAACTCTGGCGAATACGGTGGATGTGGGAGCAATTCGAAGTTCAATTCATGTAGTTTTGTCATTGTTTTGATTGACTTATGACACGGTGCGTTGTCTTGATGAAACAAATTTTTTTTGCTTTGCCATATGCGGTCGTTTCTTTCCAATTTCGGCCTTCAAACGCTCCAATAACGTTATATAATATTCACTGTTGATGGTATTTCCTTTCTCAAGATAATCGATTAATATTACACCACGCACATCCCAAAATACCGAGGCCATAACCTATCCAGCCGATTGTTGTGCTTTCGGGCGCTTTGGACGAGGTTCACCAGTTGCTGTCCACTCAGATGACGATCGTTTTGATTCCGGAGTGAAGTGATGGATCCATGTTTCATCCGTTGTCACATATCGACGCAAAAATTCCGGTTTGTTACGTTTAAACATGGCCAAACACTGCTCAGAATCATCAACACATAATAATGAGTACCTATTCTACATTCTCACTTCAACATTTATATCAAATGACTTTCTGTATGTCATTTAATAACAAATCCTGAGTATAATCGAAGCGGTTAGTAGATCCGCTGAAAATAACGCTGATTTATTTGCTACAGAACACAAATTCGCATTGATACTTAATTCTCCTCTTAAGTATTAATGTACACACCTAGTTACGGAATACCCGCTACGGTCTCTCAGTTTATCATTAGACCCCTGCAGAGCATTTGTTAAACTTGTAGCTGAGAGCGTCTAGCGGTGCAAGTAAAGTTAATATGCCTTCAAGTCAAATTAACTAACAGTATTGCTTTATTGTTGTTTCAACCACATAACAACTTTCTGTGAAGTTTTACTTGACAAACGCTAACTTGTTTACATAAGAACGTAATGTGCATAGACTTATGGATAGGATTACAATATTTTTAACTCTACAAATGTTTTGACTAAGGCTTTTGGTTGGTGTTAATTCAAACTTTTCTCTTAATTAGTTTGGTAAAATTTGATTAAAAATTTTCACGGTTTGCGGTAGGATTTGAACCTACAGCTCCTGTTCGCTAGATTGGTGCGTTTAATCATTTACATCACGGATACCATCTGAAAAAATCGTTTTTTTAAGTAGCTAAATTTGAAATGGCAACTTTAACTACTTTGATGTTATAGTGGCTGCAGATATATTTTGGATATCTAAACAAATACCATATTTAATATCAATGTCAAGAACTTATCAATTAAATGCATAATTTTTTTTTTCATGGGCGGGGCTTTAACCCCAAAGAGAAAACTCGGCCAGTACCTCGCCTATTGTGCACCCATGTGATTTTAGCTCATTCGACCAGGTTGTACTTCAGCAACAAAGTCCATAATCCACTCGAGTGGTAATTTTCCTAACTTGGCTCCGTCAAGCTGAGTATCCCCAAGGTGAACTTGTCTTTCCCTGCAGACTGTAGGGCAGTCGACAAGAAGTTGCACAGGAGTTTCCTCTGCTCTCCCGCACTTTCTACACGAAGGAGAGTTTACTAGACCCATGCGATGCATGTTTTTATTCAGTGCGCAGAGTCCAGTTAAGATCGCTGTGAGTGCTCTCAGTTTGGTCCTGCACATTAGGACTACCTTACACAGCCTTCCCTCATCTGGATAAATCCCGAGATATTTACAGTGTCTTAAACCGTCTACACCATTCCAATAGGACCGGTGATTGGCGGCCAGCTCGGATCTAACGTAGGTCTTGATACTGCCATAGGTACTCGGTTCAGGACCTGAGAATGGTCGTCCACTGGCATCTTTTGCTAGCAAATCAGCTATTTCGTTCCCTTTGATCCCCGAGTGGCTTGGCACCCATCTCAGCGCAACGCTGCAATGTTTCGTCAGTTGTTGCAGCCTTCTATCGCACCCCACACCCGTTCGGAGTCAAACTTGACAGCTTGTAGCGCCCTAAGAGCGGCTTGGCTGTTTGATACGATTTCCACCGCTTCCTGGTCATGTGCGTAGTTCAGAGAGTTCTCTGCACATGTCTGGATGGCAATTACTTCTGATGATGGAGTAGGAGACCCCTAGACTGACAGTCTCGCCATCCGGTTCTCCCTCTTTCTAAATTCTAATACCTGTGCCATTCGAGGTTTTCGAGGCGTCCGCAAACCAGCGGGAAATCCCCCGTCTCGATTTGCTTGCACGTGCCTTTATTGCTTGGGAATTATTACATTGTATCCCTCAGCAAAGCTATAGACGGGCCGAATTTTGTCGGTCCTCATTGACAGCAAATGTATAATTAGTAATGTCGATTTGTTTAGACGATTTCCATGGTGTAAATGATTAAACACACCAGTGTAGCGAAGAAATTTTCGCAAACTAATTAAATTAAATTTAACCTTGAGAATACCAAGGAAGTTATTTTAAGTATTTAATTGATAATGTTCTTGGCATTGACATTATTAATAACCGTGTCTGCTTACATATAGGGATATATCTGCAGCTACTACAACATCAGGGTTGCCTTTCCGAATTTAACGACTTAAAAAGAAATTTTAATAGTGCTTTTGTTCAGACTGGCTTCGTGGTGCAAGTGATTTAACATAGGTACTGTACAATTGAAAACGCGAACCACAGTTGTTGACACGGCGGAACCTAACAACCGTTACGACTATGATACAAAAACACTTTAAAAGATTACTTATTACTAGAGACCGGATTATATTCAACGTGCATATATTTTACTTTATTTATTTATTGTAGTTTACGTCCATTTGTAGATGTCTTACACTGATTAAACTTAGTTAACGCTAATTAACTTTAATCAGTGTAGTACATCTACGTACAGACTTAAAATATAATAAATAAATTAAATTAAATATTTGCACTATATAATCCGGTCTTCTTATTACCGTATATTGAAAAGGTTAAGCTAAACTAACAGCCATACTCACTTACAGCACACACACTTATTCAGGACAATAGTCCGTGTTTTTGGGTGCATTTCTATTAAATACAAGTAATAATAATATCATACAAAGCAAATATAACAGTAAATGAAAAAAGAAAAACATAAATCGAAATATGCCAATACGTTCCGGATCAGCGACTTAGAAATAAGCGGCTGTTCTTTCTCCCAAATACGAAGATGGCCTACATAATAATAAATTATGCATTGCTATAAAAGCTTAACTAAAATTTCAAGATTTAAATAGGTATGAAAAATAATACACAAATAAATAAGGTAAATGCTAAAGAAAAGACTATCTGCGGAAATAGGCATCAAGACCCAACGGTAAAATGAAGTTGCATTAACACATGGACTGAAAAGTCCCGGGCCTAACAAAGAAAACACGGTTTTTTTGGTTCAAAATTAGCTTTATTCATCAACGTAATCTCCATCAAGAGCAACGCAATCATTCCAGCGCCGCTCTAACATTTCAATACCACTTTTGTAGAACGATTTATCTTTTGCCTCAAAATAGGCATCAGTTTCAGCGATAACCTCTTCATTCGTGCGAAATTTCTTACCGGCGAGCATTTTTTTGAGGTCTGCGAACAGCCAGTAGTCGCTGGGAGCCAAATCTGGCGAATACGGTGGATGTGGGAGCAATTCGAAGTTCAATTCATGTAGTTTTGTCATTGTTTTGATTGACTTGTGAAACAACATTTTTTCTTTGCCATATGCGGTCGTTTCTTTGCAATTTCGACCTTCAAACGCTCCAATAACGCTATATAATATTCACTGTTGATGGTATTTCCTTTCTCAAGATAGTCGATGAATATTACACCACGCACATCCCAAAATACCGAGCCATAACCTTTCCAGCCGATTGTTGTGCTTTCGCGCGCTTTGGACGAGGTTCACCAGTTGCTGTCCACTCAGATGACGATCGTTTTGATTCCGGAGTGAAGTGATGGATCCATGTTTCATCCATTGTCACATATCGACGCAAAAATTCCGGTTTGTTACGTTTAAACATGGCCAAACACTGCTCAGAATCATCAACACGTTCTTGTTTTTGGTCAACAGTGAGCAAACGCGGCACCCACTTTGAACAGAGCTTTCTCATAGTCAAATGCTCATGCAATATAAAGCCAATACGTTCTTTTGATATCTCTCCGATGTCAGCTAACTCACGCAACTTCACTTTTCGATCATTCAGAACGATTTTGTGGATTTTTTTGATGTTTACTGGTGTTACCGCCTCACTTGGACGTCCACTGCGTTCTGCATCATCGGTGTCTCTACGACTACGTTTGAAGTCAGCAAACCAACGTTTTATTGTTGTTTCTGATGGAGCGGAGTCCCCATAACACTTTTCAAGCCATTGCTTCGCTTGAACGGTATTTTTTCCCATCAAGAAGCAGTGTAAAATTAAAACACGAAATTGTTTTTGATCCATTGTTTTAAAAATAACAAAAGTAGCGTGACTCTGAGCACAATAACTCACAAACTAATGAATAGAATATCATGAAATTTTAACAGCTGTCTTTTGAAGGTTAGTACTAACTGAGAGAAAGGTGACTGCAATAAAACTAGCGTCATCTATGTGTTAGGCCCGGGACTTTTCAGCCCATGTGTTAAGATATTTAACAACCGTGTAAGAGAATGATCTTTTAAACATCTCTAACCTATAAACTGGAAGAGTAAGTAGGACTCTAAATTTTAAATTAATGTTATGAACATATGTTCTAAAAGGGATCTTACGGTAGATATAGTTAGGTTTCTTATAATGAACTAATTTGTGAATAGAATAAAATTCAGCTCGAAGTGACATACACAACCAACCTGCCCATCTCAGGAGTGTGAGATATTCCTCCAAAATCACGAACGCGGTAAATAAATCTTAAGAGTTTTACAGAATTTTAGCTCTCTCAATAATATCTAAACAGTTGCAGTTAAATACTCACGCAAAAATTAAATCTTGATAAGATTCACATAGTGGTTTTCTTAAATTTATATCTAAACATTCTTTGCTGCCATATAAAATATTTAGATTACGGCAATCAAGTTTCAATAAATGTCCCAATATATATTCTTTGAAACGGAGTTTACTGTCAAAATAAAGTCCTAAATTACGCGCATAATCTGATACAGAAATAATTTCATTAATTTTGATTTGAAAAATACGGTACAGCAGCATTTTGCGTTTTAATGCGACCAAAAAGCAAAACAGAAGTTTTTTTTGTATAAATATGGGCCCAATGTTTTAGGAATATGTCAATAAGAATTTGCAACGATTGAATTAGAAAAAATTGCCATTCTTCGAATGGCCCAGAAATTCTCAGAATTACATCCAATAGAAAACGAATTGAATGATTTAAAGAAGCATTGTATCCTTGGGGAAATTCAGTAGGTAAGGAGGAATTAATGGTAAATATTAAAGGAACATGGAAAAGCAAATATGAAATAGAAATGGTAACGCAGAAATCACGGGAAAGGATACACAAAGGAATAGCTGCTACTATAAATCGAAGGACGGTCATACTAATTATGTGATCCTAATTTAATAACCGTTTATTATATTATGGAAATTGATCGTTTCTTTTCTCACTTCAGGTACAAGTTCCGATTCGATTACGATTCTCGACTATATTTTCGGGAAAAAAAAATTAACCAAAACTGAATAAATATATTGTTATGGTGTTGTCAATGAATGCATTGTGTAAAGAGTTCCATTGCTCTCTCATAATTTTTTTACTGTACAATTTTAGTAAATGCTTTAGATAAGCTCAGGAATAAAGAAGTACAGCATATCGCTTTAATTATCTGTTTTAATTTTGCAGCTCCAATCACTTTGTATGAAGAAATGCGACTTGTACCAACGCCTAAACCTATTACAGGGATAAGAAAGGTATTGTGTGGAAAATCTATAGCATCTTTTATTATACGTTAGAACAGCTTTCATTATTACGCCGCACAATAGCCCCGAGACGGCAAAAGATCGATTTGAGAACTACTGAGTTTGGTTGTATATATACAGGAAATAATTAGTTAAATAATTAAACTTCATAAGAAATTGTATTTCGCGGTACTTATCCTTTTGTTTCTATATGAAATATTGCCTCTTAAAGCCGGTAGATAATCGAGCTTCTGAACTGCTTGTTATTTTCGTTAGAATGAAAGATGTTGGTTTTAAATAGACTGTTGTTTAAATTGAAACGTAACTTCGCTGTTATATTATGAATTTATTACTATATAATAGCGATTCTAAATCTAATTATTTGAGGAATGAACGCACGTCATCAATCGATAATGAGGTCAGATGATGTCTTGTAAAATCAAAATGTAAAGACTAGTTTTACCCCTGATTATAAACAGAGATTTTGAAAGGTTATGTCGAAACGGCGACATAGCGTTTTGTATCTGCAAGTGTCAACGCTAACAAAATAGATATCCCTAGTTTTATGTCGTCTGTTTTATTCTCATAATTATGTTTTGTAGTAATTGGTGTATAACATAATATGTGAGTAGCTAGTATTTCAGATTGAAATTTGTTCAAATTTCACCATGTATTCTTTTCGCTCTATATTGGCAATGAAACGTCTACTAGCATTACTTATGATGTGCATTCATTCCTAAAAGAACTAAACCATATACATATTTTCCACATACATATTGTGGTGGGAAATCTGCGGCTCTTTAATTTTTTTAAATGGGTTCCTTGATTTAAAATTTTTCAATTTGTTTTTAAATTAAGTGATAATGTTTTCTAATTAAAATAATCAAATGTAAAGTTGAAAAGATAAATATATTGACAAATTAATATTATTATTATTTAATATTATTAAATTAATATATACGGCTTTTTTACAAAAGAATGCGTTTTTACAGAAAACCTAAGGCAATCCCTGTCTAGTTAATCTTTAAATATTCTAATTAATTTACGAAACAAAAAAGGAGATCGAAAGATACAAATAATTGTGAAGAACTTAAGAAGATTCGACGTCTTTAATCTTTGAAATCGTACTCACTCGCATTTCTCGCCTTTAAGATGGACTTCCAAAATATGTGTGCGGAATTTCCAGATTTCATTTGTAATATCAGTTGATACACTTTATGAACGGATATTAACGAAGATCTTTGTAAAATTATAGAGTTATATGAGAAAACAACTAATTATCCTCAGGAGAAATGATAACATGTGTGACTTTGACACGATGTTTTTGTTTCTTTTTTTTATATCCATAGCACCGCATTTGTTTGCCTATATGGTAGGCCACACAGTAGACACATATTTGATGTAAGTGAAATTATATAGGTAAATGCTGCCAGTCGTGCCATCCCTCCATCGTACGAGAAATTTTGAAGATTATAAGTATAATTTCGTAATAATGCATATTTATACGATGTGATTGAAATGTGTAAGTACAGTATATTAAACGTCTTTTAAGAATGACATTTGGAAATATTTATTTATATAAATAATATGTTTACGAAAAGCGATATATATAATAAACGGTAGTAAAGTTTACGCCTCCTCTGCAAGTGTTGTTGAAGGGACTCTTTTTTTTTCTAAACAAGAAAATGGTGAATAATAGGTTAATAAAGAATACCCAAAGTAGATATCTGTAAAACTTTAGAAAGAAACCTGAGCACTAACGGTACTTTGCTTGCACCAAACAGCGACGAGAAATTATCTGGAATAGGTAAACTAGTAAAATTTAGAAAAAATCATTGATAATTAATAGATAATATTTCATATCATTACAATATGTTCCTTTTTATCTCTTTATGAGAAAGTGGCGATGAAATAATTCAATGTGCTATTGTCGATATGGTGTTAATTACTTGGACGGTAATTAGTGATATGATCACGTTGCCATTGCCTACTGTTTGTGCATAAAAATATTTACCTTTCAGTGAAACATTATCAAATTGAATGAGCTCCTACGCACCTGCAGCATTTGGTGTGCTTCAAATAGTGTTTTACTGGGTAATGTCATATCCTTGGACAATGACCACATGTACTGATATAACATTTGCATACTTAAAATAATGTTTAAAGTTACACAGGAGTATAATGATTTTTTTGTTGTTTGAGGTGTTGAAAATGTTCAAAATAATAAAGCGCTGTCCGTAACTATGTTACCCAATGTGTGGCTGTGCGCGCGGGGCTGTGGTTGTTGACAGATGCTGCCACTGTTTGTTACGCTCTCGAATCCGTTTAGGAGATTTAAGAAACATTACTTTCATTTAATTAAATTAATTTACCTCTTGATAGCACTTTCCAATGATATCTGCTACATATTCAAGACAAAAAGCATGAAATATACACGTGATATGTATTAAACTACTACGGGAATTTCTAAAAGAACAACCCACACATTCCAATGGTTGCGGCACCCTCAGTTATTACCATTAACACTTGGTCTTTGCAAAATGGAAACTATTCAATTTGCGGACTCGTTCACAAAAGTCATTGATTAAGCTTTACTAAATGCTACAGTCGACTAATTATTAAGCGAATTTCTTACAATTCTTTATTCCTTCTGTTAGAGCGAGTTCAATATCTGCACATGTATCATCAATTCTTCGGCTCACTGTATCGTTTGTTAACGGTATCTTTTCAATTTGCACAATAGCTTCAACACCAAACATAACTTTACACACAGGTACACTCGCACTAAGGCGAAATAAGTTTTTCCCCAATGCTGTGCATCTTCTTATCAATTGTAATCAATTCTACCACATAGAAAGCAATAAGATCTTTGTCTCTTCCATTTTGTGCATATTTTTTTCTGACTCGATGAAAGGTGTCGAAAATATTCAATTGATGTCTAGGGAACATGCTGCTGACTTTGTTCCAAATGGCTTTTAAATTGCCAAAGTTGTACAAGATATTACAGAATTCAGCTATGGCAAATTTTCTTTTCCAATCCAAGTGATCAATGCTTAAATACCCATCGTTGCATTTTCGGTATGTCTTTGTAGATGTGTTTTCAGACAACTTCGCTAACATAGTTCGTTGTGGAATAGAAACGACAATATCCATTCACGTTGCTTTCGTATGGTGGATTATCGGCTTTTCTACGGATTTGTAAATAGAAATTTATCCGTAGCCGCTGTTACGACCTACAACTTAATCGGAAGCCAGCTTAATTCCGATTCAATTCAGATGAAAAATGAACAATTCATAAAAAACACAACTGTCCAACTTAGCAATAACACTGAAATATCGCATACGCGACCAATTATCTTTGCATTCCTCTTACGCTCACTCGCTATGTTCGAGATGGGGTCGGGTTGCTTATGTACCCGCTACGGTAAAGCCGCAGGGAAGGTTTGAAAGGTTCGAGATGATCTAAATTTAGAAAATTCTCTTTGAATAGGGAACATTCTAGGCTCAGGTGAAAATTTCTAATTTCCTATGCGTAATAATAGCTACAGTTGAGTTAGTTACAACAAAAATAAATTATATGTGCGACATACCTAGCGTCCTTTGGCGACACACTATAAAACCACCGTTCTACGATGATTGAAGAATTGTTACGAGGAAAATTTATTCGTTTCTTTTCAGGTTTAATGTTTTTCATTTGAGTATAACTTCAAATAGCCAGTTCGGCTTGACACCCGATGATTTTCCTATAGTAGAATACGTACATTATATAATCGATGAAATGGATCCGGGTTTATGATTGTTATTTTCATTTGATCTTGCAAAACCTTCTGACTCCATTGATAGATATATACAGCGACGGTATTCGTGGCGCGTCGAATAAAGGGATTGCATCGTTTCTTTAAAGTAAGGGAAGCGTCCCTGGTCTTCTTAGATTCTCATTGTGTATTAGTGAACTTTCTATCAATGTTATTTCAGGTAAAATACGTCTAGATGTGGATGGTTTTATATTACAGTTTCTGACTCAGATGATATACATACATTTATTTAATAAAATATCCATGGTTCTCATTATTTTGTACACCGGTACTTTATAAACAGGATGATAATTAATCATCCTGAAACAAAGTACAGATTCTCCGGCATCATTTCATTAAATTTTAACAACCAAATATTATCAGTATCTATATATATATATACAGTTTGATTTTCACTCAACTTTGAGTTGATTTTTGTATTTAGTTTTTATTCTGAAAGATGTCTTTACTTGACAAATTCTTTTGAACGTTTGCTACGCTACGACGTGATATTATCCTATAATGTAGTAGAATGAAGTTGAGCTAAGGTTATATCAAAAATCAATTATCAGATACATTTTTAAACTAGTACAGTGTGCATTATTTTATAAGTCATGGTGTTTTTATAATGACGTCAATACATTTCTATAAACCATTAAGTTATATTTATAAAAGCAAACGTAATTTTACCAAACAAACTGACCGCCATAACTATTCTCCCAGAAAAAATGAATAATATAGGTTATCTTTACGGTGTGGGGTCACCGTATGTTTACGAAGCAAGTTTTCAAAAGAAATCTAAAAATATAAAAAATACCATTACTTCTAAGCGTGAATTGAAGGAGCGGCTTATTGTGGATAGCTTTAACGATTTGAGAGAATTCGAAACATGCCCATAATCAAGATTTATTTTATACACTTCTACTATAGTTATTTCTATTTGAATATCCTGATTTAGTGACATAAGCTAATTGTATTTATATAGTAAATAGTGTTAATAAATAAATCTAAATAACTTGTACTATAGATGTATATTTTGTTTTATTGGCAATGTTCTTCCATTAATCGAAATGCTAAACTTTTATTGAAATGAGTGCGTAGGCTTAAACGGCTGTTTCCGGAATTGGACCGTGACCTGATAACGTATAAAAGGAATAAATAAAAGTAAGAGGAAAACAAAGAAAGAAAAAGATAAAAAGAGGAAAGAGAGAAGGGGAACAGGAGCAATGGAAAGAAAAAAAAAGAAGAAGAAAAAGGAAGAGGGATCCCGACGTTTCACCACCGTCATATGGGGCTTCTTCAGAAGAAAACCAGGGAGAAGCAAAGTAGCACAGTAACTCGCCGTGTGAACCACGCCAAAGGCAAAACCACTTTGGAAGAAGGTTACCCTAACTCGACGTGGTAACGACGTTAGAGGCGAAAATCTTCTGACGTGGATCGCAGTAAACCTGACACTTTTCTTTCTTTTCTTTCATTTTCTATATCGTTTTAAGACACAACAGTTCTTTGTCGTATAGGAAAAATCGAGTTTAAATTGTTACTGTATACGTGACACACTTTTTGTCGCGAACATACGATTCTGAACCTATGTGCGTCGTCAGAATGTCAACCAGCAATAAAACTATCACCTCAGTAAATTAATGGCGACAACTTGTAAATACAATACGTATACCCTGTAGTGTATTAAAAAAAAAATATGACATTTGCAAATACATTAAATGACTCATTTTCTAACTGCAAGTAATGTTCACAGATAAAAGAATCTCTATCAGTGAATATTGCGCGGAGTGCATAAAATATCAACGTCGAAGAGGGTTTACACGCGGAAATACACTACCCAGAAGCGCTTGTTATGAAATACACCGACCAACGAGCGTGCGAAATTACTTTGAAATCCTGTTAGCAAGCTTTAGTGCAATTAATTCGCTCATAAATTAATAAGCTCTTAATTGTGCTGTGTTAGTATCATCCAACGTTCAGTGAGCGTATTTTAACATTTGGTTATTTGTCTCGTTTTATAGGGTTTTCTTGTTGATAATGTTGAAATTAAGAACAGATAACTTACGGGAAATTGTACATAAAATAACTAGTTTAATAAGGACTAAATTTTAGGCTTGGAGTAAAACATGTTTTGCTAATTTAGACCCTCGCAGTTACTGTTGCGCCATCTTTCAAATATTACTTGACACTTTCTATAACCAAAATAATACAAAACACAATACAGCTACTCGAAATTACGCTTGCGTAGGCAGAAATATGTCCGTGTGTTAGCATTTTTTGTCTCCCCATACTGTTTTTTTCCGGGAATGATTCATGAATCAATACCATGAGTAGTTGTATTTAGTATCATTATGTTAAGTATCAAAATAATATAGATTAACGTGATCTGTAATTGAATTCGTAATTATTGCTTATTAACACCTTCTAAACGAAATGCTACAGTTTGTAATTCGAGCTCTGTCAATTAAGCTTCATCGTCGAGATCATGCGTTGTTTGTGAGATATAGAGTGATCAAAGCTCAAGTGCTTCAATGGTATATATTATACAAACCACAAATGTATAATTAATCCGCTATTGGAAATTAATGGCAACTATTTATTTACTAAGTTCTTCACACCAGTTTGCATCTCACGTTACTCGATAAAACGCAGGAATAAGGAAAGATTATACTGTGTAGAAAATGGGCTCGTCTAATTTTATTAATCTCCAAACAAGTAAGTTTTTAGCAGCTAATTAACTTTTTCATAGTACAACTGCAAGATATGTTAGAAATTTCAAAATTTGTACATAGAAGAGTTCGACACTCATCCTTTGAACAAAATTATCGCTTTATATTCGTTTACTAAAAAACTGGGCATCTTAATCCTAGAATTACAGCCTTTTAGTTTTTTTATCTATAGGACTATTAAGCTAAAATTTTGGATGTATAATTTAAATCATACTGCATTTTTTTATCAATTCCGCAGCTTTTTACCGCTTTCAGTTTTGCTGGAAACGTGATCGAGTTGATTGTTATAGAACCGTATATATTTTAGCATTTCTATAGCCTACGTAAACTTTCTATGATAGAAATGAAGTGCTGTACACTCAGCGAAATTTCTATAGTTCCATATGTAGTTTTGAACAGAATATTTGATTTTCTTAACATCTTAATAATGTTAATGTCGAACTACAAATAAACACAACAGCGAAATTTCTATAGGTCCACAGAGTTAGACAGACACCCTACGAAACCCTTTCATTGTAAAAAAGCCTCCAAACATATAGGTTTATTTGTTATTAAATATATATATATATATATTAACGAGGTATACGTATCAGTTAATAAAAATAAATAATAAATAAAAGTAATTTAACTTGGAAGGGCCTGATGGTCTCAAATATTATTCAGTGGTTTTATTAAAATGACTTGCTCGCTCGCCCGATATGAACCCCATCGCAAATCTTTGAAGAATATTGGCAAGAGAAGTGTATGCCAGTAATAAACAATTTGATCAAAGTACTAAAACCTGCGATAATGGAGTGTTGCAATGATATTTCTATATCATCATTGACCAAATTGATAGACAAAGATCTGGATGTTTGACGTTACTTTGAATAGAGGTTCTAACACTCACTACTAAGTTTAGAAGGAATTATAAATTTTGTACGTACTTATTATTAATTTTGTGTTAATGGACAATGTAATAATTTTTAATGTTATTTTCTCTTGCATTTGTGTTTCATTGTAGTTCAGTATTAACTCCGTGCATAGTTTGCTGAAGATATTTAGAAAACCAAATATTTTGTTCAACAGTATCGAACTACAGAAATTGTGTGTATATTACGCCGAATATTTAGAAGACACAACTGTGTCTAAAATATGCTGGTACTAAATGTACGTTCTGTTCTTTTTCTAAAATTTGAATTTTTAAATTTCCTTCAAATAGCATTAATTCACTTGAATTTCAATTTCACTACAATATATTAACTTCCTCTCCTTTGTTCTTTGTAAATTTATCTTTTTGTAACTTGTGAAATTTCATCCTTATCCTTTGTCATTCTATACTCAATTTTTTATCAACGTACATAGGAGGAATGCTGAGGAACAGTCCAAGATACAGTACATCAAACTATAGTACCGAAACCGGTTCACGGTGAACAAAAGGATTAGAAAACTTCTTTGCATCTTGTTCATATCCGACTTCTTATAAACATGAATCGTTATCATTATTCTTACTTTGGTATATAGGTTACATCCTAAAAACACCGTTGCCGTAAGCTAAAAAACAAATGAATGTACGACTTTGGAAGAGTATGGGAAAACTTTATATAGGAACTGCTCCGAAACTAACGTAAATTTTTCAGAGGTGTCGAGTTAGAATCATGTACAATTTGTCTATATGTCCTTTCAGTATGTCGCGTGTATACTTCCACTTATTCAGATCGAAATCGTTGAATCCTTTCAGTAACACTTGCAGAGGAGACGTAAACTCCACTATCACTTATTATATATATCGCTTTTCGTAAACATATTTTTGTATATAAATAAATTCTTCAAAATTCATTTTTAAAAGACGTTTAATATACTGTGCTCACACATTTTAATCATATTGCATAAATATGCATCATCACGTAATTATATCTCGCAATCTTATAAATATGCACTATTACTATACTTATAATCTTCAAAATTTCTCGCACGACGGAAGGACGGCACGCCTGGCAGCCTTTACCTTTATAATCTCACACACATCAAGTATGTGTTTACTATGTATGTGGCCTAATATATAGACGAACAAATGTGTTACTATGGATACAAAGAAACATCGTGTGAAAGTCACATATATTGACATCGACTCTCCTGAGAGTAATCAGTTATTTTTGATATAAAAACTTAATTTATGAAAATCTTCGAGTATATCCAGTCATAGAGTCTATCAGCTGACATCATAATTAAAACTTGCAAGTTCTGGGCACGTTTGTTTAATACGGTGGATGTGGGAGCAATTCGAAGTTCAATTCATGTAGTTTTGCCATTGTTTTGATTGACTTGTGACACGGTGCGTAGTCTTGATGAAACAACATTCTTTTCTTTGCCATATGCTGTCGTATCTTTGCAATTTCGGCCTTCAAACGCTCCAATAATGCTATATAATATTCACTGTTGATGGTGTTTCCTTTCTCAAGATAGTCGACGAATATTACACCACGAACATCCCAAAATACCGAGGCCATAACCTTTTCAGCCGGTTGTTGTGCTTTCGGGCGCTTTGGACGAGGTTCAGCAGTTGCTGTCCACTCAGATGACGATGGTTTTGATTCCGGAATGAAGTGATGGATCCGTGTTTCATCCATTGTCACATATCGACGCAAAAATTCGGGTTTGTTACGTTTAAACATGGCCAAACACTGCTCAGAATCATCAACACGTTCTTGTTTTTGGTCAACAGTGAGCAAACGCGGCACCCACTTTGAACAGAGCTTTCTCATAGTCAAATGCTCATGCAATATAAAGCCAATACGTTCTTTTGATATCTTTACGATGTCAGCTAACTCACGCAACTTCACTTTTCGTTCATTCAAAACGATTTTGTGGATGTTTTTATGTTTTCTGGTGTTACCTCTTCATTTGGACGTCCACTGCGTTCTGCATCATCGGTGTCTCTACGACCACTTTTGAAGTCAGCAAACCAACGTTTTATTGTTGTTTCTGATGGAGCAGAGTCCCCATAACACTTTTCAAGCCATTACTTCGCTTGAACGGTATTTTTTCCCATCAAGAAGCAGTGTAAAATTAAAACACGAAATTGTTTTTGATCCATTGTTTTGAAAATAACAAAAGTAGCGTGACTCTTAGCACAATAACTCACAAACTAATGAATAGAATATCATGAAATTTTAACAGCTGTCTTTTGAAGGTCAGTACTAACTGAGAGAAAGGTGACTGCAATAAAACTAGCGTCATCTATGTGTTATTTTGTTGATTTGTTAATATATTTATTTTTACAACCTTATCTTTGGTTATTTCATTAGAAAACACTATTCTTGAATAAAAAAAAAACAAAAAGAACAAAATTTAAATTAAAGAACCCATTTAAAAAAAAAGAGTCTGAGATTTTCCACCACAATATGTAGGCTCTCACTGCGAGAGTTAAACGAACGGAAGAGGAAAACAAAGAAATAAAAAGGAAGTGAAAAACGGAAAAGGGAAAAAGAGTAAGAGAAGAAAAGAGAGAAGGGGAAGAAGCCTTCAATGACGGAGGCAAAACGTCGAGATCCCGCCTTTCTCTTTTTTATCTTTTTTCTATCCTCCTTCTCTCTTTTCTTCACTTACACTTTTTCACCTTACCCTTTTTGCACTTTTTCTTTCCGTTTTATTTCTTTGTTTTCCACTTACTTTTTTTTCAACTTTTTCCCTTATACCTTATCATGACACGGTCCAATTTCGGGAATAGTTTATTATACAATGTAAATACTTCAGTTGTCTTTAAGACATATTGAAGGGTAACTGTTTGGCAAGATTTAATTTGTTCTTTGACTATTGCGTCTTAAGCAGACTGTAAATTCCTAGAAATACAATTTTCAATTAGTAGTTAATAGTAGGAATATATCAGTTTCTTATTAAATTTATCGCATTAAACTAATCGTAATAAACTTTGTAGGACTACTAGGATAACTGGAAAGTCTGCGGCTAAGCAACTACCTTAAAAAAATAATATTCTAATAAGGCAGTCGGTTCTTTTCTGTGCTTAATTAACGTTTGCTTTTGTTGTTTATTATTTACTGAATGAACTGCGTTTGTACATTTAGAAAAATTGAGTTAAAAGCAAAACCGCGTTCGGTTCAAGGGCAAAAATTTCACAGGGCTTAGGACAATGCAAATGTAGGAAAATAAAATATTTTGCGTGTGGGCAATAGCAGGAATATAAATATGATGGAATTCGCTTATTTAAAGAATATTGGGTAAATCGCTCTAGTATTATACTTTTCAACTACACGGAATTTCTTTCTAGTAAAAGTAACGCTGGTTAAACACACAAGTGAATAGCTTTAGGTTAATTATAAAATATAAATTAATATATGCTTTAGAAATTTATCCATAGCAATGGTTCGAAATTTGCACGGACAGCGTTTTTCCTAAAAAAAATGTTTACAGGATGGAGTATATATATATATATATACATATATATAAACTGCAGTTCTCTCTCTCTCTCTCTCTCTCTCTCTCTCACACACACACTCTCTCTAGTTTAGAGTTTATAGTGTATATATATATTGTAATGATATGAATTGTTGTCTATTATTTACCAATGAATTTCTTCTAAAATTTTAGTAGTTCAGATACTTTCTCGTCACTGCTTGGTGGACGCCGTTATTTTTATTTTGGTTGATGTTAGAAGTTGGAGGCAAAGTACCGTTAGTACTCCCTCTTTATGAAATTTTAAACATAGATATTCAATCTGTACATGTTTCTTTTAAAAGTTTTACAGATATCTACTTTGGGTATCCTTTAATAACTAATTATTCACAATTTTTCTTGTTAAAAAAAAAGTTCCTTCAGCAACACTTTACTATCGTTTATTATATATATCGCTTTTCGTAAACATATTTCTTATATAAATAAATATTTCAGAATTTCATCTTTAAAAGACATATATACAGTACTCACATATTTCAATTACATTGTATGAATATGCATTATTCCGAAGTTTACTTATAATCCTCGAAATTTCTCTTGAAAACTTCGGATCAACAATTCATATCATTACAATACATATATATAGGGTATAATTAACAGATTATATAACTCAACGTCAGAACATTAACAAACGCAATATCACAAACAGCTTAGGTAAGAAGAGCAATAAAGAAAACAAGAAAGTAAATTAAGCAAGCTGGAATGAAAGTAATTTGTCAACATATATATACCTAAAAGAGGAAGAAAGTTTTATTAAGGAATACAAGGAAGGTATAAGATCACAATCGGGAAATTTCATTCATTCGGAATCTTGAAATTCCAGATGGTAGCCCATGACATAGCCGAGTAAATAAATCCTGTCGGATCCTACCCTTTATATATGTATATAGTAGGAATCCAAATATCTTGATATGTAGACAAAAACAGATATGGAGCACATTATAGGAATAGCTTCGTTTGACTATCTCTGTTCTGTCTCCTGTAACAGCTAATTGATGGTTATTTCTAACATTTACTCTATGATCCTGAACACTAAACCGAAGCTTGTCGTACAAATACTTAGGTCTTCTCGCTCTTGAAATATTGCAATAAAATAGCGTACTGTGCAAAATTCGACTACTTTGCATATTTAATGTATTAGTGGAAGTCATCGTATGACTTATCCTTCCTTATAGACGGATACATGAATTTTATATCATCTGAATTCGCCTCGTGTCTTCTTTAGTGATACAACTCGTGTATAATTCAAAGTTATACTTTAAACGTCAAAATTTTTGTTTTGCCGTATGTTCAAGATAATCCTTACAAATTTCTAATTTATATTGCGAATAAATAAAACAAATTAATATATTGTGGGCGTTTTACGAATTATGCGTTTTCTTTTTGCTTGCGTTATGTAATGATATGAAATATTGTCTATTAATTATCGATGAATTTTTCTAAATTTTTCTAGTTTACCTATTCCACTGTTTGGTGCATGCCGTTATTTTTTTATTATGGTTGATCTTAGAAGTTCCTTTCTAAAGTTTTACAGATCTTTACTTTGGGTATTCTTTATTTACTTACTATATATATATCGCTTTTCGTAAACATATTATTTATATAAATAATTTTTTCCAAATTACATTCTTAAAAGACGTTTAAGGTACTCACATATTTCAATCCCATTGTATAAATATGCACTATTACGAAATTATACTTATAATCTTCAAAATTTCTCGTACGACAGAAGGATGGCACGACTGGCAGCATTTAGCTATATAATTTCACATATATCAAATGTGTGTCCACTGTGTGGCCTACCATATAGGCAAACAAATGCGGTGCTATGGATATAAAAAAAAACAAAAACATCGTGTCAAAGTCACACATGTCATCGTTTCTGCTGTGGATAATTAGTTATTTTCTCATATAACTCTATAATTTTACAAAGGGCTTCGTTAATATCCGTTCATAAAGTGTATCAGCTGATACTACAAATGAAATCTGGAAGTTCTGGACACATATATTGGAAGCCGAAGACCAGTCCATCATAAAGGCGAGAAATCACGTGCGAGTGAGTACGATTTCAAAGATTAAAAACGTCGAATCTTCGTAAGCTCTTCAAAATTATTTGTATCTTTTGCTCTCATTTTTGTTTTGCATATTAATTAGAATATTTAAAGATTAGCTAAACAGGGATTGCCTTTTTTTTGTAGAAAACATATTTTTTTGTAAAAAAGCGATATATTTATTAATTAAGAAGAGTAACTCTTCTTAAGTCCAGAGATATCCAAAAGTTGCATCCGTTTCAATCAATTCTTCTTTCTCCTTAATTGTTAGTCCGGTGGTAGTTTGAAGTTCTCTGGCTTCTACAGAAAGAGAGATTGCTCACTGGATTTCAGGTGCAGAAATAGAAGGGTACTTTATTAATCCCTCTTTATGGTTTTCCAAGCGGTCTTCAGCCATTATCCTTAGTTAGATTTCTTGCTTCGGAGTCAATATAGGTAGAATTTTTGATCTAGACTTAAAACTGGTAAAGTCTCCATTTTTTACTGCTTACGTCGAAAGGTCCAATTTTCTTGAAAAACCATTGATTTTATCATTGATCAAAATTATATTTTCGTTGCGGCCTCGCGTTTTAGAATTTAGAAGATTAAGCTTTTGCCAACGAGATGTGCTAATTGCTTGTTTCATTTAACTTAAATTTTTCTGAGAGATTTTTGATTTTGAGGAATAAGTTCATTTCATCATGATCTAGATCCCATTTCTTAGAAAAAATTTCGAATATGCGGGACTTTACCATGTTTTAATATAATTGATCATGAAACTATTATGAAAATAAATTACCTAACATAATGCTGCTAAATACAACTACTGATGGTATTGGTGGGATCATTCACAGGAAGGGCAATGTGAGAAAAGAAAAAGACGCTAACACTCGAACATGTTCCTGCCTAACGTCATCATCAGCGCGGTTTCGAGCGTCTTTCTGTACCTCCAATTGAAATTCTTTCAGGACTTCTATCAGCATTCTCCAAACTGTAAAGCCAGGGAGCATTTCTTAGCGCTATCTAGTGACAAGACTGCACACCTCCCTGCCGTCCAGAATACAGCGATACATATCGGTACGGTTTCCAACTTTCTCCCGAGCTGTTCATGAACTGTTAAAGTAGGGCGCGCACCGAAAGTGCAATGGATAAGCTGTATTTGAAAAACACAATACCTAACATAATAATGGTTAACATGGCAATGGTGGGATCATTCATGGGAGTGCTAAAAATACACACTTAACACTAAATAACGCCAAGAAATGCACTGGCGATTCGTTTGGAGAGCAGTGATAGAAGCAGAGATGGAAGTTTAATCGGAGGTAGAGAAAGATGCTCGAAACCATGCTGATGATGCCTGGTAGCCAGAAACATATCCGCATTTTAGCTCCCACCAATACTATGAGTAGTTGTATTTAGGATTATACTATGTATTGTGTTCAATGGAGATAACATGTTTACGTACTTTACTTTATGAGCTGCCCTCGTTCATGCTTATCATCATGAACACTTTCCTGTGTAAAAAACAGTTGATCGAAGTAATTGACGAATTCTATTAGTTTGCCAAACTGATAAAGCTCTTGATGCGACTGGTCGTAGTTGCTGTCCCAGCCCTTTATATTTTGCAATAATATTACCATATTGACTGCTTTTCTTAGAAATGTGTTAACCAAAGGAAATGTGTGTGCGTGTGTTGTTGACGAAACAAGTTCTTTTGTAAAATAGCAATTGTTCAACTATTTCAGTTTTATCCACAAGACGAATAAAGGCCACGCGTTTATTACTTGCGTGAGTCAACTTATGTAACTATAAAGTGAATTTCTCAATTACAATCCTTTATTCTTTGTGGTACAATATATATCGTTAATTCTTTGACAATATATTCTCAATTTATTCACTGCTTCGACACCAAACAACAAATTTTCTTGCTTGGATATAAAATAAGTTTTTCTCCAATGCTGTACGCCTTCTTATTAACACCAGCCATTTCTGCCACTTCGTAGGAAACAATAAGGCCTTGTCGAATATCTCGGATGCTTCTCTATTTTGTGGACAAAATTTGACCTCACTCGACATGGTGGTGATTGTGTTCCAAATGTCTTTTGAGTTTATTGGACACTATTGACTGATTTACTAAGTAGTATTACATACTATACATTTCGCATAGTAACAGCCTTTGAATATTTGTTTTCAGGAGCTTTCGCTGGAACAGAAATGGTAATAGCCGTTGACGCTGCTTCGTATGGAGGATCATCGCCATTTCCAAGTTTTTAAAATAGGAATTTTTTTTAAATGAATACGAAGGCTTCCCGGGCCAGAGTTAGTAATACACGAATTACTTTCGGAATTGGACCGTGTCATGATGAGACATATATAGAAATGAAATAAGAGTAAGAGGAGAAAGAAATAAAAAGAAAAAGAGATAGAAAGAAGAAAATGGAAAAAGGGGGGCGTGAAAAAGAGAGAAAGTAAAAAAAGTAAGAGGAGGAAAGAGAGACAAAAAAAGGGAGGGAAAGAAAGAAAAAGGAGAAACGGAAGAAAATGAGAAAGGTGAGATCTCGACGTTTCCCCTCCGTCGTAGGAAGCTTCATCAGGAGAAACAGGGAAACAAAAGTGGTACGGTAACTCGACGTGTAAACCACGCTAGAGGCGAAAACCTTCTGTCTCTCTTTCCTTCTCTGACCTATTCTCTTTTTTCACGCCCCCCTTTTTTCATTTTTCTTCTTTTTATTTCTTTCTCCTCTTACTCCTACTTCATTTCTACATATCTCATCATGACACGGTCTAATTCCGGAAGTAGTTCGTTTATTACAAATTTATTCATAGCTACTACTACAATCTTCAAGTTTATTCGAAGTCAAATTAACCCTAGTTCAATTCAGATAAAAAAGTATTAAAAATACCATTGTCCAATTTAACTATAACACTAAAATATTGCACACAATCTTCTCTGCATTACTCTTCGGTTCACTATCTCTGTTGGGCTACTTATGTACTCCTTATTATAAAGCAGTAGGGGAGAAACTAAAAGTTTTGGAAAGTTTCGAGATGTTGTAGATCTAAAACATTCGCTGTGAATAGGGATCGAACATTTCAGACAGGTGAAATGTTCTAATTTCCTATGCATCTATTATTCAACTTGTAGCGTTGCAATACATATTCTGTAAACGTTTAGAACAAGAGTAAATCATTTAGTAATCTTATTACTCTTCAGAAAGATTATTATTTAACATGTACCCTCTTCATTTCACTTCTGTTTAATTTCTAAATCGCTCTAATTTTTGATTTGAGATTTAGTGGCACTTGGTATATACGCATTATAATATTACTTTTTTGACTCAACATTTGTTGGCTATTAAAAAAAATAATAATAACGATGTTGTAACGGTAATTTAAAGGACGTTTCGTCATTCCGACATTTCTGGATTTAACAGGATATCAAACAAAATTTATGTTTCATCGTTTGAGATATCCTCGCTACCCTTAAAAGAAAACGTCTTCAGATTAAATCTGAGAAGACTAAATCGCAACTGTTACGCTTAGGGGAGGAATGAAATATCGTCCACCGCCTTGTCAGTTCCTCCGAATTTGCATGGAAAAAACTTAAATTAACGATGAAAAATCTTGGACGTAATTTATACAAGGTGTGAAAATGCTACATAAGTCTCGTTAATGCCTTTTAATATTGGTAATACTGAAAAATTTTCTATACGAACATCATAGGTATCCATACAGCCTAAAGTTATTTTAAGATATTCAGAGTGAACCAAAGAAATCACATGTTAAAGATGTACTTTCTACATGCAAACACACTGATTTTATTTAGCATTGCTACCTAGACCTAAATACTTTTGAAATATATGGCGTTCTTGCTGGAGAAGGAACATTTTCCAGTATTAATTATATACTGTGCATGGCAAAATTATGGAATAAATTAAATTTGAAGGAATTTTTTTGTTGAAGAGACACTCAGGCTGGATATTTTTTTAAATGTTTCCCCCAGTTCTTGTTTTTAAGTAAAGACATCAATCGTGACAACTCTCTTTTTTTTTTAATTAATTCCGTTTGATAGATTATTTAAATGTCTAAATAATACCATCAACAATTTTAACAGCTGTCCTGACAAAATTTTGGAAACCACAATTTCTTTACACAACTTCCTTATTTTTCTTGCATCTAAATCTGTTTATTCTATATAACACATGGGCTGAAATGTCCTGGGCCTAACACATAGATAACGCTAGTTTTATTGCAGTCACCTTTCTCTCAGTTAGTACTAACCTTCAAAAGACAGCTGTTAAAATTTCATGATATTCTATTCATTAGTTTGTGAGTTATTGTGCTAAGAGTCACGCTACTTTTGTTATTTTCAAAACAATGGATCAAAAACAATTTCGTATGTTAATTTTACACTGCTTCTTGATGGAAAAAAAACCGTTCAAGCGAAGCAATGGCTTAAAAAGTGTTATAAAACGTTGGTTTGCTGACTTCAAACGTGGTCGTAGAGACAACGATGATGCAGAACGCAGTGGACGTCCAAATGAGGTGGTAACACCAGAAAACATCAAAAAAATCCACAAAATCGTTTTGAATGATCGAAAAGTGAAGTTGTGTGAGTTAGCTGACTACGTAAAGATATCAAAAGAACGTATTGGCTTTATATTGCATGAGCATTTGACTATGAGAAAGCTCTGTTCAAAGTGGGTGCCGCGTTTGCTCACTGTTGACCAAAAACAAGAACGTGTTGATGATTCTGAGCAGTGTTTGGCCATGTTTAAACGTAACAAACCGGAATCTTTGCGTTGATATGTGACGATGGATGAAACATGGATCCATCACTTCACTCCGGAATCAAAACGATCGTCATCTGAGTGGACAGCAATGTCCAAAACGCGCGAAAGCACAACAATCGACTGGAAAGGTTATGGCCTCGGTATTTTGGGATGTGCGTGGTGTAATATTCATCGACTATCTTGAGAAAGGAAATACCATCAATAGTGAATATTATATAGCGTTATTGGAGCGTTTGAGGGCCGAAAATGCAAAGAAACGACCGCATATGGCAAAGAAAAAAAATTTGTTTCATCAAGACTACGCACCGTGTTGCAAGTCAATCAAAACAATGGCAAAACTACATGAATTGAACTTCGAATTGCTCCCACATTCACCGTATTCGCCAGATTTGGCTCCCAGCAACTACTGGCTGTTCGCAGACTTTAAAAAAATGCTCGCCGGTAAGAAATTTCGCACGAATGAACCTCTTCATTCGCTGAAACTGAGGCCTATTTTGAGGCAAAAGATAAATCGTTTTACAAAAGTGGTATTGAAATGCTAGAGCGGCGCTGGAATGATTGCGTTGCTCTTGATGGAGATTACGTTGATGAATAAAGATAATTTTGAACCAAAAAAACCGTGTTTTCTTTGTTAGGCCCGGGACTTTTCAGCCCATGTGTTAAGCTGCATTGGAATGCTAAATTGGTATGTACTAGCTTGCTTGGCATTATTTTTTGTTCACGTTATTGGTTTCTCCAGAAATAAATTTACTTTAAATTCGATGTAATTATAGGATTTCTCGAAATTATATTGTAATCTTAGCCATAGCATTGTATCAGAATACTTATTGTTAGGCATTTCGCGTTTATATAGGAAGGTAAAAACTTTGTCATTTTATAGATTCCATCAGGTATTACTCCGCGGCATCCTCTGTTGCTGTTTTTCCAAAATAATTTGTAAACAATTTAACGCAGGAGAAAGATTTCAATGGCGGAATTGCATCGTTTAAGATACTCTTTTAGGTGGCGTGGCTTTTCAATACAGTATGCTCCACTAAAGTTGGAATAACATATATAACGCCAATTTGTTCTAATTTCAGAAAACGGTTGTAATTGTTGTATTTACAACCAAATAAGGTGTGCAAAGGTAATTTTGATAACTAGACAAAATATCCACAAAGTGATGAGCTTTGGCATGCTTATTTTAACAAGATATACTGTATGATGTTGCGAGGTTGCAGCTTAAATTAGTATTGAAAGTTCGTATGGTGCACCAAATACCTAATCGCCGCGGTTTTTGAGACACTTGCCTTTAAATGAGAGAAGACAACTACTTATGTTTAATAAATCAGTGAAAAGTTGCATAGATACAATTTTGTTATATCATAGTACACAGTGTACAAATCAAAGTTAAAAACTAGAAGTAATAGTAACAGAAAAGGAAAATGATCAGTAAATGGTCGCCAGCAAGAAAAAATAAAAAATGGCGTGATTGTACAGCCGCAATAAAAAAAAATTCATTTCAGTTTTTAAGAAATGGATATTCAATCTTTGTCGCGTGTTAGTCATGAGTCGTATTGTAATTCACTGTGAACATAAACATTAAAGTACAGAAACAAAATGAAATACAACTTGTATGTAAATAAGTAACGTAGCTCAGATTCATGCCAGTCACTGCCATTACACATATATAATTTAGCTGAGAAGATTCCAGCCTAACAGAAACAAGTATTGTCTTTTCAAATTTAGCTATGTTTCTCAACATAGTCGCCTTGTAGGTTTACACACCTTTCCCAGCGAAGCTCCCATCTCTTTAATCCACAAAATAATAGCTTCTTGTTCTAGAAAATAGGCAAATGCGTCGGCCTCCTCATTCACTGAGAGCCTCTGCCCTCTGAGTCTATGAAAACGAAAAAGTCGTTGTGGTTAGATTTTGCAAATACAATAGATGGTCGATCAATTCGAACCCCACCGTGAGATGGTGTGTTGCCTGGGTGAAACAAGACTATTATTTTCTTCAAATGCAGTTGTTCTTCAAATGAAGCATCGATTAACACAACTCCATAACTCTCCTAAAGACCAGTTACCACCATTTTCCCGGGCGATGGAACAATCTTCAGAGTTGATCCACCCTTCGCAGTCCACTGTTTTGGCTTTGCTTTGGTTTCAGGAACGTAGTAGGGTATCCAAGATTCATTTCAGATTTATGACTCTATGCCAAAACTGTCTTATTACGCTTAAATTGCTCAATTAAGGCTTTAGGAATTTTATTCGAATGTATATTTGATCTTGAATTAGCAAGCACGGCACTCAACACATCGTTAACTTTTTTATACCAGCACCTTCAGTTAATATATGATAAACACGTTCTCTCAAGATGCTCACAGTCTCTGTTATCTCTCTAACCTTAATTTGACGTTTGTTTGACACTATTTGGTGAACTTTTCTTATGTTATCGGCAGTGGTTGCAGTTTCGAGTGGTCCAGAATATTCGAAATCACCCAAGCTGTTGTCCCAAATTTCACAGTGACAAATAACGGTATGGACTCTCACTGTCCATCTCGGCTTTAATTTGCGTGGACGTATTGCTTTCCAAACGGAAGAATTTAATGACAGTTCGAGTTCAATACTCGATTTACTCTATTGTTGCAGAAACACTAATATCGAATGACGCAAACGATTATGTACAACACTACAACTGTGCGTCCAACATGACTGCAATTTTGAAAAGCATCTTTTAATGATATTACCATAATATTTTTAACGAGTAATGCAGTCTGGATGTTGAGGCTTCAAACTTCTTAAATTACCCTCGTAGTTATGTGCAATGGGTCTGAGACACGTTATTAAAAAACATATTACGAACAAATGACGCCACATTTGCACGTAATTTTATATTACAAACAAATTTGATCAAATTTCAATTCATACCATTTTGTAGTATAGTATATCGGTGGTTAACATCTTTATTTATCTATTGATATTTACATACAGCTCTGGTGAGAAACAAATAAAGCAAAATAATCTCCGTGAAACAGAATTGCATCATGCAATAGAAAAATTAATACACACAAGTACATCTCCAAATTCGATAATGAAATTATAACCTGGCCTAACCGACAATCCTCCCCAAGATATTGAAATCTATTTTTGTATTCCTCTTACAGAAGCGGTTATATAGAATCTAAACCTGACAGATTTCTCCATCCAGTAACATGTGGATCCTATTCAATGATCAAAAAATTCCAACCACGTACTCAATATATGTCAACAGCCTGCTTTTATACGATATGCACATTGTAATAAATATCTTTGTTTCCAATACTTTTTGAAGACTTTCGCTATCATTACAAAGTTCTCGTGTACGAAAGGTGTACATATATTTTATGTTCCGACTCCTATTTCATAAAAAACCGGTCTATTTGTCTCCTACATAACGTAGATGTTATTTCTTTTTCTATTGTCTATACGAATTATGGATTTATAATATTTCAGTTGATACTACTTTTTTATATCACAAATGCAACGGAAAAAAATAAATTAATTAAAATAACTCGAAACACTGAAATTTCTATAGATCCATTAACACAAAATTAATAAATAAACTAAGTATATAACAAAATTATAATTCTTTCAAAACTTAGTGGTTAATGTTTCTCTATTCAAAATAACTTCAAGCATCCGGGTCTTCATACTTGTTAAGGGCTTAACATTGTTTTTGTGCTTTTCCAAAAGAATTTTCAGAGAAAATGTATTTTATTCATGTTTTTTTTACTACTCTATGTATTTTATATGGTTTTATCTTTGTAACCGTATGAGTTAGCATTATTCATTTTTCTCTTTGTAATATATATAGAAGTTTATTTTAATATGTATGTACATTATGCATTGTATATCTATGTATTCGGCCATTCACAATACTCTTGCTAAAAGTGCCTAATTTAACACTCATTAGGTGCAACGTCGACGAACGAATAATGGGAGTTTCCAATATTTAATATATACAAGTATAGGTAGTCGACTCCGGTGTGACGGTCGAGGCATTAGCGATCTGTGGTGGAAAAGCTCAGGCTCGTTAAAAAAAATTTAACCGGGTTCTTTGAATTAAAATTTCGATTTATTTGTTTTGAATTAACTGAAAATGTTTTCTAAATTAAAATACCAAATGTAATGTTAAAAAAAGACAAATATATTGACAAATAAAAGGAATATATCTACATATACCGCTTTTTTTACAAAAGAAAATGTTTTACAGAAAACCTAAGGCAATCCCTGACTAGCTAAACTTGAAATATTCTAATTGATTTACAAAACTAAATATGAGATCGAAATATAGAGTTGATTTTGAAGAAATTGAGAAGATTCGACGTCTATAACCTTTGAAATCGTATGGACTGGCCTTCGGTTTCCAACGTAACTGTCCGGAACTTCCAAATTTTGATTGTAGTATCACCTGATATACTTTATTATTGAATATAATACGAAGATATTTATAATTTTACGGAGTTATATGAGAAAAATAATTTATTCTTTCTTAGGAGAAAAGATGCCAACATCTCTCACTTTTGTTCCCGATCTTCATCTGTCTATTCTTCGTTTGTTCTATATTCATGGCAACGCATTGGTTCGCCTGTACGCCTGTATGGTAGGCCACTCAGTATACACACACATACTCGATATGTGTGACATTATAAAGGAAATTGCTGCCTGTCGTGCCATTTTTTCGTCGTACGAGATATGTTGAAGATTATGACTACAATTTCGGAATAATGCATATTCATACAATGTAATTGAAATGTGTGAGTACTGTATATTAAACGTCTTTTAATGATAAACTTTTGAAAAAATTATTTACATAAGAAATATGTTTACGAAAAGCGATATATAAGATGAGCGATAGTAAAGTTTACGTCTCCTCTGCAAGTGTTGTTGAAGGGACTCTATTTTTTTTTAACAAGAAAAAGTGTGAATAATCAGTTATTAAAGGATACCCAAAGTAGATATCTGTAAAACTTTTAAAAGAAACCTGTACAGATTGAATAACTGTGTTTAAAATTTCATAAAGAGGGAGTACTGACGGTACTTCGCCTCCAACTTCTAACATCAACCAAAATAAAAATTAACGGCATGCACCAAACAGTGACGAAAAATATATCTGCAATAGATGAACTAGAAAAATTATAGAAGAAATTCATTGGTAAATAAAGGACAACAATTTATATCATTACAGATCGTTCGCTCTTAGCCGCTTTCGTACCTCGTCGTAACGTTTACTGTAACGTAGTAGGACGTTCAAAAGTTCATATGGAACTATAGAAATTTCACTGAGTGTATATGCATTTATTATAATGATTGCGATATCGCTAGTGTAGCTACTATTATTTCCTTCTAAGCTAAATTTCGTGGGTGTATCCCGCGAAAGGATCCTTTTTCGTCTATTTGCATCGTATACAGTTTCTTAACGCAGGATGACTCCCTTTACCTTTACGGTTTGTGCTCCTTAGGGTTTACGATTGTGCGGCTCTCAGTCAGAGAGAAATTTGTTACGCAGAACTTTACACACAATGATTATAACAACGTTGCTGTAATCGCTAAACAGAATTAAGCTGAGCTATGAAGCATACCAATAATATGCGATAGTTCTAATAATAATATGTATATCACCCAAGAATATTAACAGACTATATTCAAACGTTAGTGACTAATACATTGACAACCTGATGTCGTAGAACGCGGCCAAGGTGGGATTGTTTGCCAGTTCCTGATTTACTCATATAAGGAGTAGTACCGCATTAAGAATTAACAGATATGGTAATGTTAGAAAAAACAAAGACAATACACTAAATGTTCTTCCTGTCTCACAAAAGCAAAATCTATTTCGGTAATTTCAAATAATTTATACTACATCCATAGATGGCTTAAAGCAAATATTACATACATTCTCTTTCCAATTACAAACACCTTTAGAGCATATGATTCTACATCGTCATGAATAATCAGGATTCCTTACTTGAAAGGTGTTCTAATTATTTAAGTAAACGCATTTACTACCCTTCGTGACAAGTTGTAATGGTATATATATATATATATATATATATATATATATATATATTTTAGTGGACAATGATTTACGAGCTTCCACAAAAGTAATGAATTCAAAAAAACAGTCAGATTTATTAAAGGGAATGGCTCGCGAAACCCGCATACTAATGTTTAACCATTTGTCGCCACTGCTGATTAACGTTTTCTCCATTTATATAGCTGCTTGGAAATTAGAAAATAGTTGAATGTTTTGCAGACTTTTTTTGGCAATCACAAATTGTTTCGACACCTTATTACAATGTGGTTCTATATAAGTGCATATATTGCAATAACATGCAGTTACGTGTATCATCGGCATTGTAAAAAAAGATACATGAATGTAGTTATATCTATTCTACTTAGTGTTAGTTCTGTGATTCTCTAGAGTTGAAATTGTTATTGTTGTGTGATAACAATGGACTGTGTTTGCACCCTTCGCCAGTAGAGGGAAGGCACCTAATACGAAATTATAAAGTACGCAACAGTTATTTAATTATGAGTTTTACATCAGTGGGAAAAGCAACCACCATTCATTGAGTGAATTCGGCGCTAATTTTCTGTTTATCCAGTAAAGTAATTGCCTGGTAAGTCAATATATTATTCCAGTGGCGCTCATTTTCTTTCTTTTCTTTATTCTTTTTACTATAAAACATGTGCAGTTGAGTGTTGGTGTAACCCTCTATTGGCGTCTTACTTTTTTGTGGGTCTTCTCAATAGTTATCTATTCACGCTGTAATATTGTTATAAATTTTTCTACAATCACGCATATCTAAGAATCTCAAGTATCGGCCTAAGAATCCAAAAATACTACTGGTATGAACTGGAGTTGTCCAAACTGCTTGATCGTGTGTGACTTGCTAAATCATTTGTAGAAAAGCATATTTGCCTACTTAACATCACATTTAAGCATATCAAACTGATAGTTCGTATCTATAAGACCAACTGAATGCGGTTGCTAACTGGTGTAACGTAAATGACTTCTATCTATTGCCAAATGTAAAGCTGGTGTTTCCTAAGCAATTTTTTCTCGAGAGAGAAGAAAACAGATCGTGCTTTTCTCGATAAGGGCTTTAGTCTTTTCGATTAAGATCTCTAAGTTCAATTGATATTCCCAGGTTTCTCACCGCGTATATTGTTGACGACTTACGCGTTTCGATTAGGTCGACGTTTCGATTAGGTCGACGTTTCGACAAGATCACTCGTCTTCTTCTGAACGCTCTCGTTCGGCTAGCGAAACCAGGGAATATTATTTCACATACGGCAACCGCGGAAACATTCGTGTCAACATATATGTATGATTTATTTGAGGTTCTCGCGGGCGTAGTATACGTTGTTTTTTCTCGGACTCTCCGCGTTTCTTGATTATCCTGTACAGGACCTTGACGGTTCGGTAGCATTGCAGAAAAGCGAGAAACGCGGAGAATCCAGGAAAAAAAACAACGCATTATATTATATATATATAATATAATATAATTCTTCCGGATGTTGGTCCGCATAGACAGCTGGTTCTCATCAAAACTTGAAGTAGCTCGACATTTCGATGAAGTTTGTTTCACTTTCTTCTGGAGCGAGTAGCTTTTTCAGGTTCTCCCGAGAACCAGGTATCTACGCGGATCAATACCCGGAAGAATTATATCTCATCCGAAAACCTTAAATAAAACAACTTTTATAAGTATGTATACATAAATATGCACATAATCATATAATATATACATGACATTAAGGACCGGTTTATTCACATTCTGGTAAAGTGGCAGATAACCGCCAGAAAGATAAATTTATCAGGTAGCAGATATCTCATTTTGGTATATTCACCAAATTTTATCTGAGAAGTAACAAACCAGGACTGTCTAATGTTTTTAGACGGTTAGTATAGCAATGGATGAAAGTGAAAGATACGCTTATATCCGTTGTAATGAGAAAGATAAACACGCAATTACAGTTTCGATTTGAACATAACGTAATATTCTTGTACTGTTCGTGAAATGGAAAATGGTATTAGAAGATGTCATAATAAAAGAAACAGATCGACCAACTAATTTTGCGAATTATGAAGTAGTATTGTAACTTAGTTGTAAGTTACCTTTATAATAAATATATGTACTTCTCTTATTGTACACTATTGATTCCTTTTATTCGTTCTTTATTTGGTTGTATTCTGTTGGACAATTAATAAATTAACATGTTATTATTTTTTGAAAATTTAAAATTTTCATAAGAATTCTCTCAATTATACTTTGTTTTCTGACCACTATTTGCATTTTATAACCTCAAAATTTATTATCTGCAGTTAATTAGCAAAAACTATGGACTCTTATTGGTTATTAGAACAGATTTTTGTGTTTTACTATTTTATTATAATTAGTTGTCACTCTTTTAGTATTCTAATGTGTATTTCTTTCCTTCTCTTTTCTATGTTGTTCCTTGTTTTATGTAATACTATCCGATTGAAATACAATTCATATTAATTTATGAACACGTGAAATAGGTTAAATTAAAATAGCATCTATAAACCTGCAAGTTAGCTCAATTAGTGTTCCTAAATCATTTTAATAAAATAGCACCACGTAATTTCTTCGTTACTCTGAGACTTTGGTACGCAAATCATAAAGCGGATTTTTTCTTGACAAATAATGTTAATTTTGCTGACATCCTGTATAAATTTGTTCAAAATATGTCTAACAGGTGTGAAACATCTACTATTATTATTACGTTGTACAGATAGATATAATACGATCATACAATTAATTGCATAAACACTTATGAATAGTTTATAGCACCTACTTCATACTTTTAGTTTATTACACAAGCTCCTAATAAGAGTTTTAACCGGTGCGTGTACATATATATATCTATAGATCCTATTTAAATCTTTTACAAACCATTCATGCACGATGAATGCTTGTATTAGATATACAGGTATTTTATATCTATTTTTCCACGAATTGAGATAATTTTAGTAAAATCCAGTGAAATTAGGACGACACTGTACATGAGATTACATTGTCATAACATATAAATAGCCTTTCATTACTTCCCCTACGCCTACCGCCTCAAATTACAGCATAATTTTTTCGTAAGTTCTCCGTAGCGATACTAGTCTTATGTCATGTATTTCAAAACAGCTTAAGGCTTAATCACACTTTCTACGGCTTCTACCAATGAATTGATTTCTTTTTAACTATTAAGAGTGTCAAAACTATTTCAGGTTATTTAAATATATTTGATATACATAACATACAGACGTGTATATTATCGTGTAACGTGTTTAGGTGTAAACACGTTGTTTATGTTGAGGGATCGGTTAATGTCTTGAATATATAAAACAAAATATACCAAAAGTGTCAAAATATTATTTTAAACTTGTAAACTTGGAAGACGCATAACTGAACTTCGTAGGCATAGATGCAAAATGATGGACATTTTGAATACATTATTTGCAAAAAAAAATAAAATAATGAATAGGAAGGTAAAGATTCTTTTTCTATTTTTCAGAATAAAATAGAATACCACTTATTAAGCAATGGTACAAATTGTTCTGAGATTTGGGAATATTTCAAGTTATTACATCTGGACCCATTTGTGAGATTATAGTTTCCAATTAAACTATTAAATAGAGCTACAAAATCAGCGAGGGTACCATAGCGAAACATTATTAATGTGAATAACTTCGGTTGACCATTTGCAGCATTTGGTATGTTTCTAATAGCGTTTCATTGAGCGATGTTCGCAGCGATGAAAAAATTTTCCTAGTACAAAGAAAATGACTTAAAACGATGTTTTAAGTTATGGAAGCGATCCGTAGAAACATTTATCGCTACAAATTTTGCTCAACCTGATAAAATCCCACACCTTATTTACAACTTTATTAAACTTCTCTAAAACACGATGACATCTTTTAAGGTGTTCAATTGTACGCTATTTGCTATAAGTTCACTAGCGCTCATGAAGGATTTTGTAATTTTTCTACCGCCTCAATTATTTGACAAGTCTACTGTTAAATTTTACAGTGCAAAGCAAGGAATCTCTTAGAAAAAATATCATGCTCTTTTTCATATATACATAGGTGCGAATTCAAAGGGCCTTTCAATAAACTTTTCATTTTTTAAATTTTTCATCACATCCTCCGTAGCTAATGAATTAGTATAATTAATACAAAACAACTTATATGCGAACTTCTATGAATGTGTAATATGTATATGTATATGATAACAGTTCATAGACGTTCATTTAAATACAAAGCAGAGTATTGAATCTACAGTCTCTGTCATTTTATTAGGGCAATCTTATAAACTTAAGCTTTTGTGTGAAAAGGAAGAGTTATAAATTTCTTATTACCGGTGTTTGTTGTTATCACCCAACAGTAAAAGGGTTAAGTAAAATTTTCCGACAACTAAACATGAACGTGTCTTTTGTGTCGAAAAACAACTTAAAGAATCTCTTAGGGAATCCCAAAGATAAACCGGAGATGATAAAAAGGTCTGGAATATACCAAATCGCATGCAATGATTGTGAGAAAGTTTATATTGGACAAACAAAAAGGAGTATCGAAACGAGGTTCAAAGAACGTAACTATCGTTTCGACAAACCTAAACTATCAAGCGTAGCAGAGCATATGGTAAAATCCGGACATAAGATCGATTTAAAACATCTGTCACTACTTAAAAACGTGAATTCGTACAGAGAATTAGACGCATACGAAACGGTATATATGAAAAAGAACGGAAACTTATTGAACAGAGAACCATCCCCAATTGCACACTCGAGTTTGATGGATTTATTACCATAGGCCCTGTTAAAGATACGGTTCGCTTTCGGTCCATCCTTCCCCGTAAAAGGCATGAGGCCACCTAGTAGATTGTAAATAGTCATATGTTTTAGAAATTTTAGAGCCTGCGTAGAAAATAATTTGCATGTTTGATACAGTTTTTACTTTCAGTCGGTAACACGGTTGACAATGGGAGCCCACGTGCTCTCGAAACGCTGCGTTCCGCATAATTAATTAATTTGTGTGAGTGGAGTTTACTGTTATACCTGTGAATTGTACATCCACACAGTCCTTGCAATCGTCATTAGAATATCTATCTGTTTACGTAACAACGTTCTTTCCGTGTTTACGTGTTAGTATTGCATTTTAAGTTATTGCAAGCTATTGCTTGTATGCGCTTTATATTTTTTCGTTATGGATAAAAAAAGGACATACCAAATGAGAAAAGACTGCGTATTGAGGCATTATTTAGTAAAGGAGCGTATTCTTAATGCACAATTGCAAAGAAAGAAGAAGTATTCCGACAAACAGTGCAGCGATAGATCCTAATAAAGGCCGTTACACATTCATGCACGATAAGGTACCATGCCACATCGCCAAATCCATCCAAAGCTTTTTGGAAACGCACGCTCTGCCAGGAGAGGGAAATTTTCCCGACCTCAATGCAATTGAGAACGTGTAGAGTGTTATACCATTAACGTTTGCATAGACAGTACGTCAAAATGAATAAGAACAATTATAGAAGCCAAAAGACACATTACAAAATATTAGTTATATAGTTGTGACGATATCTATAAACAGTTCTGCATAAACTATCCTTGTACAATACGTTTTTTTATTATATATTTTAACAAAATCGCTCTTTTCGCGAAGTGGCCCTAATGAATTGGGCAGGGACTGTACTCCAACAATAGAAGTATACGAGAAGACACGCGAGTTAAGTATATAATAAAAAAAAATCAAATAAAGACAAATATTCAACTCTTAAGCACGAAATATATGCAGTAAATATCGAAAAACACCATTGATCGGAACCGTAACACAGTATTACATGTTACCAAAACAAACAATACACCTAAACTATATACAATGTAATACAACAATAATATTAAACCTATGATTTATCAACAAATAATTTCTTCTGCTAAGATTTCCTTAGAGTCCTCTGTAAAAGCATACATTGAAATTATATGAGTGATCGTATTTAGACTTTTGTCCGAAAGAACGTCACTAATCACGTTGCGAAAAGTCGATATAAAGCAAAAAGTTTAACTTTTAGGACCATTGTATTATTGTCATCGAGCAAACAAGAGGATGAAAAGGGTTATAACTTTCCTTTATCAGCTGCGCGTAATGTGAAAAAGCTCAATGTATTTCAGCATATATATTAAAAACTCGTATATTTTCATATGGATGCGAAGTTCTAAATATATGTACGTCTGTAGGCCGGCAGGCCATTATATAAGCATTTGGGACACTTGGTCGGAAAAATAAAAGCTTTGGAATTAATTTGCACATAAAAATGCAGAATGATTTGTGAATCACCGTAAACTTTGATGATAGTAATATGTTTTGTTATTACATCTACGACCATAAATTTTATATGTTTGTAAGTAAAATTATGTATCTGCTACGATTCAGCCAACTTTATTAGTTTAACATGTTACTTGCACTGAGTGATTCATTGTAATAGGAAGGCAATAAAAAAAACTGCAGACCACGTAGGTATAAGATCTCAAGTTTTATATGTGCACATGAAAAATGGAAGGATATAAAAAGTCTATGTCATAGAATTATAGCTCTTTCCTGAAAATGTCGCATACAGCACTTGAGGTAAGTGCAAATACTATTAGAAGCCGTAAAAGTATTGTCATATCACTACTAGAAAACCACTACATCGTAATGTAATGGATCCGATAAAAAGAAATTTCTCTTAATGGTTTTTAAGATTTTATTTCTTACTACACCACAATACAACTAAACAGATTTGTGGTACACAATTGACAAAGTCCTCTACTAAGACTTCAGAAATATAAAATAATAATGAATGAATGTTAAAGGGTTATAAGGTCTTTTACACTAAAATTATCAATATAGAAATGTGAATTTAGATTAAAAGTTAAACAATGAAAATTTGAACAATTAGGAGAAAATTTTGAGTAATACGAAGGTATCTAGTTTAACGTGGATAGTGAGTATTGCAGTATGATAATTAGAAATGAGAGTATAATTGATTTGAAATAATTCAGGAAGTGTATACTATACGAGGGCGACCTGAAATGTTTCCGCAATATGCAAGAGATAGCGCACTAAGGTTGAAGTGGATTCATTGGTCAGCAAGGGCAACCCTTTTTATGGCAACTGTCAAAATTTCAGACGTCTACTGTTAATAGTGGTTGTTTAAGAGTGTGTTTTGTGTTGCGAGTTAGGCGGTTTCGCAAAAATCGATAAAATCGAATTTCGTGCAGCGAAAAAACACTTCAGGTTGGCTGGGAAAGCGGCCATCCAAATTCGAAATATTGTGCTAGAGGCTCATGGCGGATGTACTCCATCATCTTCGACCATCAGCTTTTGGGTGAGCGAATTCAAACGTGGCCGCACAAGCACGAGTGACAAACAACGCAGTGGCTGCCAACGATGAAATGGTCGACAAGATTCATGTTGTGTTAGTCGATCGCCGATTGAAGCTGAAAGAGATAGCAGAGACAACAGGCATATCAGAAGAACGCGTTGGCCATATCCTACACAAAATTTTAGGTATGAAAAAGCTTTCGGCGCGATAGGTACAGCGTTTGCTCACACCGGGTGACCGTTTCGGAGGAATGTCTGGCCAGGATCCAACCCAATCCAAGGGATTTCTCCATGCGTTTTGTAACTGTTGATGAGATTTGGATCCCCCACTACATACCGGAGACCAAGTAACAGTCGAAGTAGTGGACATTTCCTGACGAATCGGTTCCGAAGAAGGCAAAGACCGTTCCATCGGCCAGAATGGTCGTGGCTACCATTTTTTGGTATTCCCAATGTGTGATCCTCATCGACTATTTGCAGAAGGGAAGGACGATCACGGGACAATACTACAGCGATTTATTGACCCTATTCTATTCAGTATTGAAGGAGAAACGGCCTCGTTTGCAGCGGAAAAGAATGTTTTTCCACCACGACAATGCACCGGCTCATTCATTCGCATCGTCGTGTCCAAATTGAATGAGTTGCGCTACGAATTAGTCTCTCATCCTCAGTATACAGAGTTAAGTGCGCTTCTCGATGTTATGAGTACATTTTTAACAAGATTTTAAATTCTCTGGTGTTCTCTGTTACATTCTTGCTTCAAATGGGTCTCCTGTGTAATATGATTTTATTTTCCACCATATTCACCGGACCTATCCCCCAGAGACTTTTTCCTATTCCTAAACTTTTAAAAATCACTGGGAGGAAAGGGAGTTACCTCAAATGAGGAGGTCATCGCCGCTATAGATGGCTATTTTGAAGACCTCGAAACATCCTACTACGACTTGAAGAGACTGAAGCACCATTTGAAAAAGAGTATTGATCTTCGAGGAGCTTACATCGAAAAAAAAAAAACGATACCAATTCCTTGTTGATTCCGGAAACATTTCAGGCCGCCCTCATAGTATAGAGAATAACAAAATGTCTGCACAATACCTTACAGCTTAAACATGATAATTATACAAAACACATTATAATTACCTAAATGTAAGAATATAATATGGGCAAAAATAATTGGTACATTACGGTAAACATATGAGAAATGGGTTTAGTTGACGTTTGGAATATAGAACTAGACCGAGGAATATTAGATAAAAATTCTTTGGTGCGACGAATTCAAATCAAGGTTTTTGGTAATAAGAAGAAAAGCGTTTCTACACGCTACTGTGTTACTTAGAACATACTGAAAAGGTTCGATGATGGCATCGGAATATTTTTTTTATGAATACAATGAGAAATTTGATGAGAATTGAAGAAACATTGGGGAAAGAAGAGTAAAGACCAGTATAAAGAAATGTTAGACCAATACAGAATTCCATCTAGTTTGTTTAAATTATTTTTCTATACAAACTCAACACTCTTCTCAGCTCCGCAGAAACTTTTTACAGCGAAAAGAAGAAGAGAGAATCGACAAATATATAAACTGGCCACTGCAATCAGCGAGTCTCAATTGTATATAGTAGAGATGTGGTACGTACCAAATAATCATTTAATTGCGTGTATAATAACTCATATACTTTTACAGTATATTCTGCTGTTTTGGTATTATAATTTTAAAAAATATGTTTTTTATTCAACTTTAATACAGATCTCTTGGTCTTAAACTTATGAGCAGCAGCGTATTTAGTAAGTAATAATGTAAACAAGAAATATTATGTTCTGCCTTACGGTTTAAAGTCACAATTAATTAGAAATTTTTTATAATAAATCCTAAAATAACCCAAAATCAACGGGAATTGGAATTTGAAACATGATACTACGAAACTTAGTGTAAGATTTTTCGATTGAGTCGGCCGATACTTGTTGGAAATCCATAGTGAACAATGATCGGAGAAGTAAAACTCAATTTACAAAATTTCCAATATATTTAACAGAGTATTAATATGACATGTTTCGCTATCATTGTGGCTTCATCAGATATTCTACTGTTACTGAACAAAACCTTATTTATACTCAAACATAAGATACCCCTATCTTAGGCTAAGAGTAGAATATCTGATGAAGCTTTTTTAGTGCGAGAAATGTTTCTCATGTAGACACAAAGCGGTATGGTAAATTTGCTCGAAACTTATAAAAATACATCAAAGATAAAACGCGAAAATTGGATACATTTAATTATAAAGTAATTCAACGGCTTGAATGAGGTGCTTAAATAAGTCCGTTTTTCTAAGAAAATATATTTTCCTCAGTTTTATGACTGTTTAACTATTTCAGTTTTAAGTACTTTAAAACTGAGAATGCACGGTAATGTAGGACACATTTCTGTATTACGTGTATAATATCATGTATCGCTCTCAAGTTCTCGAACGGGTGCCTGTGCGAGTGTTTTATAACTTCTACGAAATGACTTCAAAGATAAAATAAAATTAAAGTCGAAAGTAGTGGAACAATGTATTCGTTTTGACAGCACAACATAAACTTTAAGTTGTATACGGTAAAAAAATCGCGTGTTAGTATTAACATTCAGAAGTAGTACATATTGTTTCGCACTCACGGCAAGTTCTACCGAGAATTTTCGTGTGTAAAAAATTGTAAGGAGAATATCCTATAACTTAATTCTTTCATAAATTGAGTGTACGTTTTAAGCATTTGTACGAGGGCCGTCTTTTAAGTTATGCGCATAGAGCTAGAATAAAACACTAGATAGTTTTTAAAGACTTCATTGTTTCTTGAAATATTCTCCACAAAGATTAATGCACTTTAGCATGCGCTTGAAGCAAATCTGAAAGCATTTATTACGCTTGTTTATTTGTACAGTCAAGGCATCGACTGCTTCTTCAGATGACTGGATCATTTTACCGCACAGTTCGTTCTTGATTTTTGGAAAGTTAAAAAAATCGTTGGGACTTAGATCCGAAGTGTATGGAGGATGGTATAACAATTTGAGGTTTTGTTGCATTAGAAGAATTGTGTGCTATATGCGAACATGCATTGTCTTGGTGGAGGATGATTCGTCGTTAGGGGTTATTTTTTCGAAGCCCAGCGACGAATTGTTGCTACATGACCTGTTTTCGACACGAATGTTACGACTATATTTTTGAAGACACTTCGAGAACAGATGACTTTTGTCGGGTTTTCTTCACCTAGGAACATCTAAACAGGCGACTGGCGTTTATTTTCGTATGAGGCTCGTATGAGTAAATCCAAGATTTAGCGCCACTGGCAATGCTGTACATGTTTTTAGAGTTTCCGGTGTTGAAACGGTCTAGGGTTTTTTGATACCAATTGAAACTAACTTTTTTACACACAATCCTACATGTACTTTTTTTTGAATTGAGGTCTTCGACATCCTCAATAATGCCTCAATCTTGGGATATGTCACATGTCAATCTTCGTTGATACTCTTGCGCACAGTATCTACGCTTTCTTGAGTAACTGCAGTTTTTGGTGCACCTGTTCTTGGATCGTCGCTAAGATTAATCAGTTCACGTTTGAATTCTCCATACCATGGAGAAATTGTTGGCTGATATGGTGCTCCGTTGCCGGAAACAGAAACCAACTTAACGAGATATTCTTGTTGAGATAATTGGCTTTGAATGAAAAATTATTGTTCGAAAATGTTCTCGGTTTAATTGCATTTTTCAACTAACTTGTCAACTTTGACAGTTCGTTATAGCTATAACACTACATGTATCGCACTGACACAAAAGACATTCCTCGTATGCACAGTATGAGGTGTTTGCAATTTTGTGCTCAAATGTCTTATTGATTGCAAAATACACTTTACAGTTTACCTTGTATATTGTACTAACAATAATATTACACTTCTCTATACTGTTCTATATATATTTAGTGTAAATACGATATTCCCGAGTGCAATTTTCTTTCAACTCAGGGCCACTTTAATATTTTCAGTGTGAATTTGATTTACTTATGTTTAACTTCTTTGAAATATTATTGAAAATGTGTTTTCAATTGACAGGTATCGTAGTAAACTCTACTCCACACAAATTAAAAATTATGCGGAACGCAGTGTGTCGGGAGCACATGGACTCCCATTGTCAACCATATTACCGACAAAGCACACAGTCCTTCCAATCGGCATGTTTTCAGCGTGAAAATAAAAGGGATGCTTTGGCGGGAAAAAATATGATGACATATTTTAGCGTTTAGTATATTTTTATTTATTCCTATTTATCTAAGAAAAAAATTGTTTGTAAATCTTAACCAAAGCACTCCAAAAAACTAATCCATAAGGTAATGGGATTGCAATCTCTTTTCGTCACTCTATGGATAGCAAGCATACAGTTATCTTAAATTAATAAGACATAAGAATCTCATTTATTATACTAAGTAGGGTATAAGTTGAATTCAGAAAAGTTGCAAAGTATTTAAACAAAAGATTTCAGTTACTTCCAAAAACTTAATACTCAGCGATATAAAGAAACAGAAACCAAATCAATACACAACAGCAAAAAAGAACAAATATTGTGGTAATATCAGAATATGTACATAAGTGCCTATTAAATAACTTAACTCAATACCTGACAGATAATGAATAGCTTGCCACTGCGGAGTAGCCAAACTATGTCCTGTAAACAACAAGCAACGCTTGAAACGAGTAACAAGATTAAGAAGCTATTTAAAATAGTGAGATGCAGTTTACATCCTTGTAATCCTTTGAGTACTAGATGATTAATATCGCGAACTTTACATAGGTATTTTCTCATTTTCAGAGCAGCGTGCTACTTAATTGCGGAAACGTAAAAGTAAATACCGATTAAATAGAATATTAATTAGTACGTTTGGAGTATTGAAATACAGTAAATGATATATTTTCAATGTCAAAGCACCTAGATTACTGTGTACATATAAAAAAAAGGAATTAGTTATCTATAGATATCCATAAACTTATCCGTACGCTGGTACATTCAAATAAAATCTCAACACGTGAAACAAAAGGGGAAATTAAGTTTTGATATAATCGGAATAAAAGAACACGCAACGTATCCACATTCCTTAACAGAAGCAAATTTTCTTTTAAGTCGAAATTTCTGGATGGAAACTACTATCAAGCATATTAATCTACGGTTCTAATGATACCTTTAATAAATGCTAGTATTACTATATTATATTAGCAATACTAAAAAGAAAGGAACAAGTAAAAATTCACATAATAACTAATAAATCCTATTTTAGGAAGTTCATGACCTCTTTGAACGTCAAAACATAATTTTCTCCAATGTTCGCTTACTAAAATCTAGAAGAGTCTTTTAGCTTGCTTGAAAATTCCTCACTTTAATAATCATTATTATTTTATTAGTTCCTTCTCCTTTGAATCGCTCTTCAACGTGGAACAAAATATGTGTTAGTACATATTTTCAAAAACCTTTGATGTTTTAAAACAGTCTCGAGAGGCGTTGTTTTGGGGCAGTGAATGATGTGAAATTCATATTTACCCAGGTTTGTGTACGTTAGATGAAGAAAGTACCTAAATACAAAAAGTATATTTTTATGTAACAATTTCTTTATCAAAATTAGTTCAACGTACTTTAGTAGTAGTTTAATAAATGACTGGTTATTAAGTTATTCGTATAACGTAAATGCAAGAAACAAAATATGTTCATGTAATTAATAACCTTTTCTTACAAAAATTAGTCCCAAGAACGGGTTGCGTTATATCTGCAAATATACAGGATATGTCTAGAAAACTAATAATAAATAAACTCCAACATTTCTTGAAAAAATTATTAAATCCTTCAGTACACTTTCAATTATTTTTCTGTGTAGTTGGCACCATCATCCAGGCATTTCTCACAACATAGCATCATTTTTTATATCCCCTCTTGATAGGAGTGTGCTGCCTACAATATTAACCATATTGTAGCAACTTCTTTCACCTACTCATTATCATCGAACTGCTGCTTAGATAGGAAAAATTTAAGGTGTAAAAACAGGTGAAAATCACCAGGTGCAATAAGGGTGATCAACTTAAAGTAAATCTACACGACGTTTTAATTTATGCTAAATTTTGGGTATTCCCCGAGCGCATGGCTTCCAATCGCTTAGTTTTGCAGACATCGAACGTAAAATTTAGGAAATGTGAATTGAAAGCTGTGAAATTGAAAATTTTTCGTTTACTAATATAATTCTAATCTATACCAACGATGGGCGTCCACTCCATTCTTCATCGACCTTCTCTAAAATGTATCATCTGTCTTCTAACCATTAAGTCACATAGAGTTTTGTCATAAATCTCGTAAATTTGATTATCAGTTTTAGTAGGTCTCGCATTTCTAGCATTCAGAGAACGAATGACAGATCTAGCTTCACACCAGACTTCAATTTTCTTGAACATTAAAAACACTCTCTCACCAAGCAAACATAATAGCGTCACAAAAATTAAAGAAATATTTCCTCAATCCAGCGATTTCAATAGCGATTACTTCAAGCGCAACACTTTTACAGGATGTAACATACAAGAAATCGTTTATTCTACAAGCAGCGGTTTAAGAACTTTACGAATACAATACAAAAAGGATCATATTCTTTCAAATTTCTAAAATTACAGTAGAATACTTACATTTTCCAAGAACACCTGGTGAGAATCATATTTTGGTTAATTCATCATAATAAAACTTATAACACATGGGCTGAAAAGTCCCGGGCCTAACAAAGAAAACACGGTTTTTTTTGGTTCAAAATTAGCTTTATTCATCAACGTAATCTCCGTCAAGAGCAACGCAATCATTCCAGCGCCGCCCTAACATTTCAATACGAATTTTGTAGAACGATTTATCTTTTGCCTCAAAATAGGCTTCAGTTTCAGCGATAACCTCTTTATTCGTGCGAAATTTCTTACCGGCGAGCATTTCTTTGAGGTCTTCGAACAGCTAATAGTCGCTGGGAGCCAAATCTGGCGAATACGGTGGATGTGGGAGCAATTCGAAGTTCAATTCATGTAGTTTTGCCATTGTTTTGATTGACTTGTGACACGGTGCGTTGTCTTGATGAAACAAATTTTTTTTCTTTGCCATATGCGGTCGTTTCTTTGCAATTTCGGCCTTCAAACGCTCCAATAACGCTATATAATATTCACTGTTGATGGTATTTCCTTTCTCAAGATAGTCGATGAATATTACACCACGCACATCCCAAAATACCGAGGCCATAACCTTTCCAGTCGATTATTGTGCCTTCGGGCGCTTTGAACGAGGTTCACCAGTTGCTGTCCACTCAGATGACGATCGTTTCGATTCCGGAGTGAAGTGATGGATCCATGTTTCATCCATTGTCACATATCGACGCAAAAATTCCGGTTTGTTACGTTTAAACATGGCCAAACACTGCTCAGAATCATCAACACGTTCTTGTTTTTCGTCAACAGTGAGCAAACGCGGCACCCACTTTGAACAGAGCTTTCTTATAGCCAAATGCTCATGCAATATAAAGCGAATACGTTCTTTTGATATCTTTACGATGTCAGCTAATTCACGCAACTTCACTTTTCGATCATTCAAAACGATTTTGTGGATTTTTTTGATGTTTTCTGGTGTTACCGCCTCATTTGGACGTCCACTGCGTTCTGCATCATCGGTGTCTCTACGACCAGGTTTGAAGTTAGCAAACCAACGTCTTATTGTTGTTTCTGATGGAGCGGTGTCCCCATAACACTTTTCAAGCCATTGCTTCGCTTGAACGGTATTTTTTCCCATCAAGAAGCAGTGTAAAATTAAAACACGAAATTGTTTTTGATCCATTGTTTTGAAAATAACAAAAGTAGCGTGACTCTTAGCACAATAACTCACAAACTAATGAATAGAATATCATGAAATTTTAACAGCTGTCTTTTGAACTGAGAGAAAGGTGACTGCAATAAAACTAGCGTCATCTATGTGTTAGGCCCGGGACTTTTTAGCCTATGTGTTATACTTAAAATTAAAATGTCAGTATTTGCATTTACTATGGTATACCCACATATACGGACGCTGTTTTTTTGTTATAGGTTTTACTTTTGGTGTAGCTTAAGAATTAAAATACAAACTGTATTAAAACTTATATAAAACCGCTGTAAGCATTCCAAGTCTTCCAAAAGTTTGATACCCTAAAGTTCGAATTGCGGTGTACATCCTTCGAATATTTTAGCTAGAGCTGCATTCTTCGAGTTTTAAATATGCGAACGTTAAGATAAAAAAGTTTTTTAATAAGATATATTTTACATCGCGCTGTCGGCAACACTTGCTATTTCAGTAATAAATATTCTTGAGTATTGCAAAATGTCTCAAACTACTTATACCTTGAGCACCTTCATATAATATTTCTATAATAATGAGAGAATTTAAGAAGTTATTTCGAACTAAAATATAATAAGTTTAGAAGCTTTGCAGTGCCCATTCTTTTGCTAGCGAGTGTTAAAGAGTAATATACTGTGCGATCAATGAGTAGTCCCAGTTACAGTGAGAATACTACGTAGGAGTGTATTTTATTCGATTCTCACATATTTTGTAACACCTTATCTGGTTCCTCATGAAAAGAGAATATTTAAGTATTGAATGCTTTACTGTTTAATGAATTTAAATCTAAAAAAAAATACAGAGTACTTAACATTTCAAATACGTAAAAACTCAAAGATAGGGTATGTTTAAATAGTCAAAAATATAAGTTTTGGTCTAAAAAATCGTAAGTTTTAAATAGCATAAACTTGGGAATAGACTTCCGAGACAGTATAATCTATAATAATTTTGAAAATGGTTTACGTCTAATATCATGTGAAGGATATTGACCTTACTAAGCCTAAATGTTGTATCTACCAACATTTTCGATAAATTATATTTCTCAAGTTGGTATAGTAGGGTCCTTAATTCGCAATGTAATGTTGGAATTAGGAGCCCGTTCGATAAAATCATATTACACAGGAGACCCATTTGAAGCAAGAATGTAATGGATTCCAAGAACACCAGAGAATTTAAAATCTTGGACATGACGATGTGAAATGAATGAGCCGGTGCATTGCCGTAGTGGAAAAGCAAACGAGGCCGTTTCTCCCTCAATACTGTATCGAATCGGGTCAATAAATCGCTGTAGTATTGCCCCGTGATCCTCCTTCCATTCTGCAAATAGTCGAGGAGGATCACACCTTGGGAGTCCCAAGAAATGGTCACCATGACCATTCCGGCCGATGGAACGGTTTTTGCTTTCTTAGGGGCCGATTCGCCCGGAAAGGTTAACTGCTTCAATTGTTTCTTGGTTTCCGGTGTGTAGTAGTGAATTCAAGTCTCATCGACGGTTACGAAACGCATGAAGAAATCCCTTGGATAGCGTGGATCCTGGCCAGACACTCCTCCGAAACGGTCATCCGGTTTCGTGTTTGCTCCGGTTTGAGCAAACGCGGTACCCATCGCGTCGAAAGCTTTTTCACGCCCAAAATTTCGTATAGGACATGGCGAATACGTTCTTCTGAAATGCCTGTTATCTCCGCTCTCTTTCAGCTTCAATCGGCCATCGGCTAACATGACATCATGAAACTCTTTCATGATTGGTAGCGGTTTTTTGGGCGTCCACTGCGTGGTTCGTTACTTGTACTTGTACCGCCACGTTTGAAATCGTTCATCCAGAAGCTGATGGTCGAAAATGATGGAGTGCATCCGCCATGAAACCTTAACAAAATATTTCGAATTTCCGTGGCCATTTTCCCAGCCATCCATAAGTGTTTTATCACTGCACGAAATTCGATTTTATCCATTTTTGCGAAACCGCCTGACTTGCTTCCCAAAACAAACTCTTAAGCAACAGCTGTTGACAATAGACGTCTGAAATTTTGACAGTTACCATAAAAAAGGTTCCCCTTGCCGTTCAATGAATCCACTTCAACCTTTGTGCGCCATCTCTTGTCGATTCCGGAAACATTTTATGTCGTCCTTGCATCTTTGCTTTATTGAAGTCTTCAGTATTTAAATAAACATTATATTATAATCTAAATCTTAACTTAAACTGAGTTTAAAATGTTATGAAACTGGTTCTAAGCTGGACAATTTTTTTACTGTTTTGTCCAACAGTGGAAGCCACAAAATAGTTTAAGGTAAAACATCAAAATTCTCTTCCTACCATAACTATAAAGATGATATAAATATAAAAATAAAAATACACCAACTATTTATTAATTGATCTTGTTTTCGTGATGTGGGTTAATTATACAAATCATTAGTTACGGAGATATTATTCAGACATGTTTGCTTTACTTAGGAGTAATTGTAATGTAGAAGTTCTTGATGCTTACTTCGTATGGTTTAGAACTGTAGTGTAAGTCCGATACTCGGTTTACGTCTAACGCATCTTATTCAACTCCTAAGCTCCTAGTATAGATATACTATAAATGTAATGGTTAGAAATAAATTACATAGTATAAGTATGAGTTCGCATTCATTAGTGCAATTAGAAGGTAGCAACATTGTTGATGAGGACAACTACTTGCAAGACAATAGTAAACAACTTATAGCAAATCAATTATTTAATTATCTTTTTAAACGACAACTAAAAACAAATTTTAAAAACTTATTGATAAAAGACAACTTTATCTTAACCATAACATATTTTATTAAGTTTCGAAGCAATAATCTATTGTATAGTTTTTGTACTGTAAACATTAAACAGAACCACTGTATAATTGGTAAGTACTTCAACCAAAAGTTAAAAAAAAAGTGTAACAGACGTAGTACAGACTTTTCTGTGGATGCTTAATTTTCTTTCATATACTCCGGTTTGCTTTTCACATCTGGTTTTAAAAGTCGTATTTTATTTAATATTTTCGAATGGCAATCTTCTCCGATCTAATAAAATAGCACGGCAGCTGTTCCTCTGAAATAGGTTGATTGACTTCAATTGTTAGAATGTTCGCAGTGCCAGATGTTTCGTCTATAGAAAGGGCCAATGAAATTAGAATTAAATCAAAATATTTGTTTCCCTTGCCTTACACGAATTTCTCACACAGAAATGTATTTGCTTCTACGTATATACTTCCGAAATATAATGTCCAGATTTATTGCGTTGTATCAAAAGCTTCGAGGGCCATTCAGAAGGTGAAAAACGTTTTTTCCATAGACATTTTCATTAGATATAATTAAACGGAACTGTTTTTTTGCATAAAATTAGATACCCATGTTACTTCTCTATGTAGTTACCGTTCAAATGTAGGCACTTGTCATACGGCTTTTCTATGCCTTCTGCATATTCTTTCACTGCCAATTTGTTGGACCACTAATTAACGGCTTCTTTAAGTTTATCATCACTTCAGCAGCAATGACCACCCAAAAACATCTTTTGATTTGGGGAATAAGTGGATATCTTGGGGTTAAGTTCAGACTGTATGTCGAACGTTGAAAAATTTTCTGCATAAACTACTGAAGCAAATCCTGTGTCACTTTCGCTGCACGGGGAAGTTATCGTGAAGGAAGATCACTCCACTGCTCAGCATTCCGCCCCGCTTGTTTTAAATAGCGCAACTAAGTGATTGAAGCATCTGATATGTAGTAGGCCGCTACATTTATGATCTCATCTTTAAGCATGTAGTCGATGAACACGACACTCTTACGATCCCAAAACATCGTAGCCATAATCTTTTGGGTGCTTAAATTTTTTTTGATGATGCCATCGCACTGATTAACGTTGTGAAATGCGATATCCAAGTCTCATCACCAGTGGCAATGTGATTCAAAACTTTATCACCATCCTTGTCATAGCGACTGAGAAATGTCAATGCGGCTACCATTTGTTTTTGGTTTTGTATTCGTCTGACAAAATTCGGGGAACCCACCTGGCACATACTTTGTTATAGCCCGGATCTGCACTAACAATTTTGTACAACACGGCTCTTGAAATTTCTGAAAAGAATAGGTGCACTTCACTAAACTGAAGCGCCTATTTTCTTGGATTTTTGTTCGAATCTTAGCTTTGCGTCGGTCAGTCACCACTGAGGGTCAGTTCGAGCGATCTTCATCGTAAATATTCCTCCGTCCACCATTAAACATGATACACTACTTCCGAACTGACGTTGCGTTTATCACGTTGCCGTAAACTTCAGTTATCTGTCTATAAATTTCGATGGGTTGGATTTGTTACGCATTTAAAAACACTTGGCAATTTTGTCGCAGATTTAAAAGCCACACAGCTAAGCAGTAATCAACTGTATTGGATCCTAGCCAAACTGAAGCGGATGGGTACCAAGGTCAGTGGTGGGTCGGCGGTGGTGGTGGGAGGACGCGATCACGTATGAAAACAAAATGTTCATTACTTTCAGAATGGCCCGCGTATATCAGTAAGTTTTAGTGCACGAGCAGTAAATGTATGCACGATCTCTAAAATAAGTTTTGTATATATTTTGTACATATAACGCAAGTACCAATTTAATTTTGCGAAAAAGGGGAAGGAATTATTTAGATCAATTTTCGATTATTCGAAAGTAAGGTATAAATAGCGAAAGTATAACAACAATTTCAATGCCCATTTATACTGGATTCATCGGAATTGAATGATTTCAATTGTAAAATAAATTTTCAAAAGACTAATGCTTATGTAAAAGAAGGATCGTTGCAATGAAAAAAGCAGAGGAGTGGTGGAGACCAATAGAGGGATGAATTTCAGAGAAAGAATTTATCAGCGGCTTGATATCGTATTATGTCGATGAATCTTAAAAAGGATATTAAACAAAATCTCGAGGATTTTATCTGGAATTCGAACATAATTTACATTCTTTTCCTAACATATTATTGCCTCAAAAAACTGCTGGTAAAAAACCAGTTCATTTGTTCCTTTTATCCGATATATAATGGAATAAGTTAATCAATATATAAAAAAGATCGAGTATATTTTGACCGAAGATTGTATTTCAAGAAGAATGCTTGACGAAATGAATACTTACTTATTATTAAGTAAAGCAAATGGTTAAAATGCAAAATATTCCGTACTTCCCCTACATCGGATTAATGAGTACTTGATCGTAAATAAGTGCTTTTATAAATAAGTATTCTATTAAATGGTTTCTCATTGTTTTCATCAGATGTTACGTATGTACATACGTTATATTTATTGTTTTCCCATAGGAGTAACTCCAGTAATAATCTTGTTGGATCCGTTAATCATACCAGACCAAAGCATGCATATCATCATCGTTAAGAAAAATGAAATAACTTTCCGCAGTTTATTATTCCTAGCATACGTACATTTATTAATAAATTTTGCTAGTTTCAGACATGATCATTTGCGTATTAAAGACCGTAGATTTTCTCAACGTTGCTCCATCCGTCCACTACAATCCATCTAAGAATTTTATATTTGTTCCATTTTTATATGCAAAAGTCAGTAAAAAATATTTGTTTTACCTTTTCGGTTGGTGTTCGTTAAATCTACACTGGTGTTTTATAAAAGGCGTATAACATAATAATGCTGCTAAATACGGCTACTCATGGTATTGGTAGGATCATTCACGGGAAAGATAAAGTGAGAAAAAAAAATACTAGCACGCAGCTCATGGACTGCTAAACGACAGAGTGCGCGCACAGACTTACCATGATGTATTAAAAACACATCGATATGTCTGCGTATTAGCGTTTTTCTTCTCCTCACATTGTCTTTCAAGTGAATGATCCCACCAATACCACGCATAGCTGCATTTAGCAGGATTATTGCCTTGGGTATTGTTTTCTAGGCACTTTTTCCATGTGAGAGGCACATAGTTGGTGTAATTTTTGGAATTTAGAAACTGCCCGTGTTTATAGAAATTATTTTACATAGAGGATGTTTTTTAATTTCGTGTATGTATAAAACACTCATTCATTCCTAAGTTATCCCTCATCATCATCTTTTGTTATCTGTGCTAACTTTATTTTTGCAGTGTTCCTATATAAACCGTAAGATATGCATGTTCGCTAGAGAAAGGTATCTCCTTCATTAAACTCTCTTAAGACTCCACATTTTGAACTTTCCGATATTCGTAGTGTAAAACAACGCACACTCTAATTCCAATTTATGGTAAGCAATTTTATCTTTTCTATATGGGTGTAATATTTTATAAGGTATTTAATGTTAATTAGCATCTTAGTAACAACGCTGTGTGTTAAAATGAAGTTAAATTTATCGTTTAATATAATACCGTAAATAATATGATCGAATTAATTTATTACGTTTATAAAGTGCGTTCTACGATGAAACCACATCCACGCAGTTCCACCCAGTTTAGGTCTTAATGGCTGAATTAGTGCATAAATTATATAGCAAGCGCGCAAACTAAAAGAATATTAATTTAATATTAAATCGCACGAGGGAAAAATTGTTGCCAAATTTCCATTTCACATATAAACTGATACCAGTGGTATTATATACGAGGGTGAATCATCATGCCCCATCCCTCACCTACTTCTAATTGGTTGTTTGATCAATGTTTCTGACATTTGTAGATCATATCAACATAATATCAAGTTTGCATCTCAAAGTGTTGTGAATTACGTGTCGTGATTGTTAATAAAAATGAATCCTGTAGAACAAAGAGCCGTAATAAAATACTTCCCGAAGAAGAGCAAGTCAAATTCATAAGGATATTATGGCCACTATTGGTGAGTCTGCAGTTTCTTATGATATGGTCAAATGCTGGTGGCGAGATTTTAAATGCGGAAGAACATTCTGTGAAAACCACAACGGTAACAACAGATAAAAATATAAAAATGTACACGATATCGAACTGCAAACCCAACGGATACGTATCATGGACATTGTGGAAGATACTAGCTTATCATATCATGTGGTGCACAACATACTGAGTAAAGAATTAGATATGAAAGAATGGGTGCCCCGAATGTTAATCATTGATCAAAAACGAAATCGGATGTTGATCTGTAAGCGCCTGTTAGAAAGATACCAAGCAACCAAAGCGATCCAAAGCAATCCAAAGCGATGATCATAGATGAGTCATGGGTGTACCACTATGATACCGAGACCAAAGTGCAAGGTAGAGAGTGGAAACCTCACGGTTCTCCTCCTCCACGCAAATTTAAGGTCCGCACGACTTTATTTGCTGGAAAGGTTTTGCTATCAGTGTTTTGGGATACTCAAGCAATCATCCTGACTGACTATTTACAAAAGGGACAATAAATAACGAGACGCTATTCAAGAGGAACGCCGAGGAAAGTTAAGGCATGGTGTGCTGTTCCATATATTCCTATATTCGCCGGATCTGGCCCCTAGTGATACAGGCTGTTCCCCAAATTAAACGAAATCTTACGTGGGCAAAATTTTCCAGTAATTATGAAGGGATGCAAACTGTAGAGAGGTGGTTTGTAGACGTCGGACAAAAATTTTTGCAGGAGGCTGTAAAAGATGTTGGAGAACCGATGGACCAAGTGCATTAGCGCAGAGGGAGACTAAATCGAAAAATAAAAAATATAATGCCGCTGTAGTTTTACTGTAAGGGCGTTAGGGATACAGCATAGATATCCACCCTAGTATTTGAATTCTAGCGCCAAACGAATTTTAGACTATTCAGGCTGCCAAAGCTTTTGCAGTATTTACATAAAAAAATTCTCCATCCATTTCAAACTGATGTCTTACACTTTCTAGAATTTTAGCACGGTGTAATGCTCTTCGACTATATTTTATTGATGCTGATAGTACAAATGACATCCAAGCTGCAAATAACATTTTACTAAAATTAAATAATTCTATAACAAAATTACAAATGCCATTCTTGGACTTCATTTTGCCGTTATTTAATAATTTAAATAGAAATATGCGATCAGAATCTCCCGAAATCCATGTTGTTTATGCGAACGTTTCTAAGGTTTTGTGAGCTATCTTCGACTCCTTTATTCAATGAAATTATTTAAATAATACTCCATTACAACATATCGAATTTCGAAACCCTAATAGACATTTACCAATTGAAGATATATATTTAGGTGCCCAAGTGGAAAAATCAATTTCTGATAAAACTGCTGCTGGGCATCAGTTACACGTATTGAAGTTAAAGTGTCTGCATTTCTATGTTGAAGCTTGTTCCCAAATAAAAAAGAGATTTCCTTTAACAGATAACCTAACGGCAAACTTTCTTAAGCCCAAAAATAATAGTCTGGAAAGGTCAATTCAACATCTTGAGTGGTCAAAAAGTAGGTGATGAATGGTGTTTTGCTACGTAACACTAACGAAATTTAATCATTTTCAGTTGATGTAGAGGAATTATGAAGACAAGTTTCTGAAATTAAATTAGCCATTCATTTATATGCTTTGACTTCCACATCCCTCTGTAAATTCAGAAAGGATTCTCTCACACATAAACCTCATGAAAACAAAGCAAAGATGTATATTAAACCACAACTTCTAGTTTACTCACACAAAAACTTACATGTGCACTACTAATTGCTACGATTTTGCAATTGAAAAAGAATGGCTGTCGAAAATGATAAATACAAACCTTTATGGTGATCAATATGAACAAGATTTACAATATATATATAATTATGAATAATATTTTTCTTCAATAATACAATATATCTACTGTTTTTATCACAAAATTGTGTTGTTTCATTTCAGAATTTTGAATCTACATATTTTTTTCCGAAATCTGACGAAAAGTATCAATCGGGCTTATGTACTTAATTATAGTTTCTCCATCTGACAGCATACACTACGGTGACAGAATAAAATAGACACCTATTAATTAAAAAAAAGATTCTATTCTCGTTATATATACAAAATATTTTAAAATTTTTAAATTAGACTAATATTTTGTCGATCCACCTTTACTTGCGTGAAGTGCTGCGAGTCGTCGTGGCATACAATCTATTAAATGATTAATGGTGTCTTCTGGAATATTTAACCACTCTTCTGTAACAGCTGCCACGAGTTCTTTCCTATTCCTGGGTTTTCGGGGTCGTTTCGCCATTTGTCTGGATTATGTGCCAAACATTCTCTATCGGATTCATGTCTGATGATTGGCCTGGCCATAGTAAAATCCGAATCCCCTGTTCCTCTTTCCATGTGGTTGTTGTTCTTGCTTTGTGACAGGGTGCTCCATCCTCCATAAAAGTGGCGTCTTCTTTAGATAAAATGGCGTTGTCCAATATCAGTAGTAGTCCTTCTGTTAATATTTGGATATATTTTGCCGCATTTATATTTTCAGATATATATATGTATATATATTTTATATTTCACCGTCTGATGCAAACATTTGTCGTCCAGTTGTTGTGACGAACGTCTCCATACCCACGTACGACCACTATTACTGAATTGGCAGTATCTGCTTTCGTCTGAAAAAATGACAGACCGCCAAAACTCTTCGGGCTTCGTTCGCATTTCGATTGCCCAAGCCATTCGGCGCTGTTTTTGAAACGCCGTAAGGAGAGGTTTTTTCTTTGCTACCCTTTTATACATTCCCACACTGTGGAGGTATCGCAGAACGGTGCGCTGACTTTTCCGTGAAGTTGCCGAAAGCTCAGCTGTACTTTTTCGCGGTTCTCTTAACACTTCGCGCACAAGCACCCTTTTACTTCTTTCAGAAGGTCCGGCACGACCTGGTCTCGGCTCCACTGTTGTTTTTTCCTTGCGTTTAAATTGTGTAATCATACGGTTAACTGTGGACAACGGAATATTTAAAAATTTACTTATTTCACGTTGCGAAGCGCCGCGTTCACTCTGGCCAACGATACGACCCCGGGTGAAGTCGCTAATATCACTCGAACCTTGTAAGCGAGGCATAGTTGTAACGATACTAAACTGTCACGAATTCCTTCCGATACATCTACCCCTACCCTAATGACAAGAGAAAGTTCTTAATTCGTTCTTAGAATTTAGCTGTTTACATATTTATACCGCTTTACCTGGTGTCTATTTTATTCTGTCACCCTAGTGTAGGTTGTAAAATTTGTATTATTGAAAAGGTACTATTCTCGCTATTGATAAACCTTTATTTCCGTTGACGTACACTTTCGTATTATGTAACAATAAGTTAAATAAGACTTTCTACGAATAAAGGAAAAATTATGGCGGTTAATGTGTTGTTTGTCATTCTTGCGATATGTATAGAAGAATATGCGAACGTAGCTATTCCCTTATAAAGAAAAAATGCCCTTCCTTTTAATAAAACAACTAGGCGTAATTATTTATTGTGTATACGTATCGTCTACGTATATTTGCTTTGCATTATATTAGTATCTATATCTGAAGAACGAAAAAAAGGAATCTAAATAAAGTGAATTGCGCTACTATGTACTGCTTTTCCACGCCTACGAAATCCAATTGTCTTAAAAAATGAAAGGTATCGAGAGGGCAACGCCACTTTTCATATCTTATTCTAGACCCTTGCAAAAGAGATATAGACGCACTGGTACTATACAGGAAACCGTTTGGCATTTATAACGTCGTATATAAGATATACACTTTATTACGTTCTACAATTCTGTCCAAATATATATGTGAATATAACATTTTTCGTAAACATTTCACTCTAGTACTTCGAATAAAATTAGGACACTGAAATAATTATAATAGTTAATTGCGCAGTATCGGCACCTTTCTTAATAAAATTCTTAATGAATTCTGAACATTCTTACGTATAAAATTATCTGGTAACCATTAAGGGTTTTATTATTATTGGAGCTATGCATTATTAATTAATTATTGTTAATTATATCAATTGGCAGAATTTTTGTCTGAATTAAAACAACAAAAGTAGAAGAATATATGAGTCTTTTATGTATTTCTAAGATATTCGTCAACACCTTCAAAAAACCGTTAATACATAGTAATGTCTATTGAAAATAAAACGTTTACATTACCAAGCACGGGTTGCATCAAAGACCAAGCTAATTGCATTGCCGTCGTCGCACGGTGGCCAGATAACTTTGGACAGCAAATTTAATATGCGCGCCAAGAGAAATTTTCAGTCGGTTCCTATTAATTTAAGCAAATTTATCGAACTACATAATTAGCGTAGCAGTACCTTAAAGTTATTTATCATTAGAAAAGCCATAGAAAGATTAACTTTGTAAATAATCAACGCTGAAATTAAATTCCTTGGTTATTTGTCTTAATTACCAATTTCATTAAAACGAGCTGCTGTGGCGTTATAAATCATTCTTGTTGTGATAATCGCTGACTTTTGTTGAAATGGGTAGCAAAATAATGCGTTTATTGGTACAGCAGATGTTTTACATTTTACCCACCGCCTTCGGGAAAACAAAGCAAAAAACTACGTTAGTACTTTTCTCTCTCACGTTCTAGGGACATCTAACGCTCTTCATAACAAATAAAAATTCTCACCATAGGTGATATGAACAGTAATTTGGAACCAGTCACTTAATAATGGTTTAATAATCTTCCTTTTTCAAGACTCTAATGTCTATGTAAAAAGGGCAGTGTGTAACACTATCGTCCAAGAGTAGACAACTATTTGGATAGCTTTCGAATCGTTCCCATAGAGGGTATACAGATCAGTTCGCTCAAGTAGGTTGCCTGCGCAAATTGTATGTAAGCCTTATTTTGAATCATCCAAATATTTTCTAAAAAAGTGGATCCCTATGAAGCAACTGAAAAGTTACAAGCTGTTTCTTGATCGACACATATCTCGTTGCACTATAATCGGCATTAAAATAAATTTTAAAGCGCACAGGCAGAATTTGTCCTTAAATATTTCTTTCTTCTGGACTTATTTAAAAAGTAAGATATTTAGTGTAGCCGCTCGAATACCACATACTTTGGATAAATTTTGATGAAAAAATCGAAGATACAGTTGCAGACGTGCCAGTAGAATATTTATCGGTATACACATTTAAATAATAACGCATTATTGATGTTGATGAAAAAATGTTCTGTAAACGTACTGAAACTTAAAAATAATTTTTAAATGCATTGTGGTAGGGAGTATGTCACGTATGTATGTATCTATCAAGAGCTTTAATCTGCACGTACACTTCTCATCAGTGACATAGAAATTGCAACACCTACAACTAGTGGACATCTTTAGTAAATCCTAACAAAAGTATTACGCTACTAAAACACAATAACTTATTAAAATTTTCAAGCTACATATTAAGTAATATTTTGTGAATCTGCCTATTTAAATGGTTACCAAGTGTATTGTGATGTTGGTCAGGTTACTTTATTTCCATTGATATGTCCAGACTTCAAATAAGTGTAAATTACCAACAACAAAACGGAAACTATTTCACTAACATTTTTGACCGTGCAAATTCAAGTTGGTCCACCGTTACGAGATATCAAAAATGGACTGAAGATGATTTGAAACATTGAAAATTGTATAGTAGTGGCGACCAAAAAGATTTTAAGGCTTTGAGAGATTGGTTTTCAACGGTGAGGTCAATTATTTGATAAGAAAGTCCAATCACTAACCTTTAGAATAACTTACCGTAGATTCGTGGAAGATCTTTTGAATTTAAGTCTTACCAGCTGCGTCTTATATTACCATGTACTGCTGAACACCGAAATTGAAGATAAAACTAATGCAAGAAAAAGCTTGCGTGAAATATTAAGTATTGTAGGATTGTCTCCAGTAACCTAGATTCATTTTGGAAATGGCTGTTAAACATCTGAACGGAAACGCAGGGTAGGATGTCATATTTGTATAGCTTTGTTTTACAATATTTCTTTCACTAGTTGCTATGATAAGCTTCTTCGCAGCGGATCATGCCATTTTTTGGTCATGGTCTCCCAAATTTCAGATATTTCCCATGTAAGAAACACTAACGTCAAACAATTTGACCTTTTGCACCTTGGTTAATAAGACAAAAACATATTCAATATGCATGCCCCGACGTATCAATAAATCGAAAAAAGCGGACCAAGTCATTTATTCTTCCTTATACAATGTTCTATCATTTTGCAATTTAATCACATATTAATCAAATAACTGAAATATAATAATTGCTGCAAATTCTCTTGCACAGTATATTATATCGTAATTCTTTCCTATGCGTATATCACCTAGGCGAGAATGTTTCGTTGGAGTTATGATATAAAGGACCACATTCAAGTGAAATACGACCTAACCTGTACTTAAATTATAATTAGGGTCACAGCAATAAAACGCGACAGACGGGAAATCGTAAATTGTTTCTGTGTGTCAGATGAACATAAATGTTCTCATCAACTTTTAATTTTCCATTAGGCTTCTTTTGCTTTAATTTTTAACGATCGAAAATGATATACGCTTTACTACCTTCCTATGTTTTGAATTTTTTTCCATATGAACGTATTGTCACTCATGGTTTGTCAGTAACTAAATATTAACCACAATTCACGTTTATTTTTCTGGTGGAGATAATATTTCATAGATATTTAATGTATTCTTTTTATACAATTATACAATCAATACCCGAAACGTATACTTCTAACAAAGCAACCCTTGAAACAGAGGCTAGAGTCGCGGTCAACACGCTGAGTCACGGTAACCTTCTGCCAAAGCGGTTTCGCTTCTAGCGTGGTTTACACGTCGAGTTACCATGCCACTTTAGTTTCCCGTGTTTCTCCTGAAGAAGCCTCCTACGACGGAGGCGAAACGTCGAGATCCCACCCCTTTCTTTTGTTTTTTTTCCTTTTTTCTTCGTTTACAATTTTTTCAATGCAATGTAACCAATTATGCATTGTATTTTATTCCAATTCAAAACTTCCTTGTTCTCAAGGAGTTTTTTTGGGTATTACAATGTAAATCCCCTTTCAACGAATTCTGATCTACTGGATATCTCAAAATACAGTGTATTCATACCAATTTTAACTCATAGATAGTTAATTATTGTATACTTACGTTCTTCATACATACACAACGGTTCACAAAAACATCATATAATTTGAAAAGATTACGCATCCGCTACTAGAAATCCATTCTAAAGAAAAAATATATAGTAAGTTCGTAGTAACTCGGAAATCACGTGTATGGTTATCAGCGTAGAATTTTAGAAGCATTAGAATTGACTGATCTATATTAAAAGCAAAGAAAGGACTCGCAGTTCAACGTCTAGCGAGTCACGGAGTACCGGGATCGAATCCTGGAACTGTTACTTGTCAGAGTTGATGTTTTTTTGTGATTTTTCTCACTCTATTATGAATGCTGAGAACGAATAGCTTAAGACACATCTCGGACGCAGATATAATAACGAAAGCAATTCGAAATCTGTGTGCATAGATTGTTATTATTACAGATTCGGTGTTCTAATTTTTCTCATTTCCTCACACAGCGGTTATGTCGTTGTTTCATTTTATTGAGTTGTAAAGACATGTTGTTTTAAAACCATCATGGTTATGACGTACTCATAAAGCGATTAAAAGAATAACAGCAGCACTAGCATGTACCAAACATCACAAACTGGAATATGGTATTATTTTAATAATGTGAATTGTAAGCAAACACCTTTGTTACTTAACTGAAATTATTTTATATTACATTCAGGTCCATATAAGCTTCCACAAGCAAAAGTCAAGTAATAGTACACAAACCACGCAATAGTTTAGGAAAACTAACATAAATAAATACTATAATAATAAAAGAGTAACAACTACGATAAACAAAAGGACAAGCAGAATGCCGAACGATCACGAGGTCGCGCCGCAAATACGTTCCGTATATTTATATAAATACGCTTTCAGAAGTGGTTTTGTTTTTTGTGTATCACCTAAGTCATGTGTTCAAAATTATCCTATAAATTTGTGAAGCATCCTGAATAGCTATCCATCAGAGTTATGTATGATAGAAGGAAAGAAAACTATTTTGTAAATTATTTTTCTGTGAATCAGTATCAGTTGTAATAATAACTCATGGCCCCCTATATTTGGCGAAAAGCTGTTGGGGGATGCGAAGGCAGGAATTATTATTATGATTATAATACCATTAATGGGTAGTAAACTGTGCTATTGAATATTAGTGTTTTAGCTTGTGTTTTTATTTAAAACTCTGTATTTTAGCTTCATTGTAAACAAATTAGAATATGTATCTCCAGTTTGGTCGCTACATTACATCTATGACATCCAGCGTCGTTAAGGGGAATCACCAATATCCTGAAAGAGTTATTGATTATGGGTAGTTGCTGAGAAGACATGATATACAGTCGCTGAAATAATATCTAGATGTTTTTAGGGTAAGATTGGTCTGCAAAATTATTCACTGTCATATTGACTCGCTTAACTTGTTCATCTTCTTGATTCTCTTCAACTTTTTCAGTACCTTTCTCTCGTACCAATTTATTGCAAAAATTACCGGTATTTACAATGTACCGCAACGCAGATAATTCATATAAAGATATTTTTTTTTATACTATTAATAAACTAGTTTGATTTTCTGTTTGATTCTATAATGTACTCTTTTTCATTCTTCAGTTAATCTGTTGCCTACATGTATTTATGTGTATGCTTTAGTTTGTCCTGTAATAAGTTCTGTCGTTGGACAATAAATATTATTACTACTGTAATTTTCATTACGCTTATAACGTGTTAGTTACCATGACATCAACAACCATTTCACCGTTTTTGGAACACTTACAATCCTAAGTGAAAGTTAGTCTGTGCCCGAAGAAATTAAAAAAATTAAACGAGAGATTGAAAATAAAGATTTGTGGTTATGCGTGGACGAGAAATAGCTATGAAAATAAATTCTATTGTTAATGTTATAGTGCGTTCACTGGACCCTACCAAATTTTCTTAACCATTGTTATTAGCTGATAACAGATTAGAAGATTGTACTAGTGAAACAAATACGAAGCTGGAGCCAGATACATAGAAAACTTTTAGGCATTAATGATTGTTACTAACTATGCATTGTATAAGTCGTCCTTAAAAAAAAAAAAACAGCACGGTAATTTACTGTATGATGCGTGTAAAATTGATGTGCCACATCTTGTGGCAGAAACTATTCGACAGTGTTATCCAGAGGTCGATGTATTTATAGCAGGTACGAAGGCGGTGTTTCGCAAGTCCCCCAAAGGTAGTCGAGAATTTCACATACGGTGACCCGGTATGGCGGTGACGGTTGCAGACAGAATTCTATTACGCCAAGCATTTCCAGGCAGTAAAGTTCGATCCTACAGAAGCTACAACTATCGAGAATACTAAAACAAAATTTCAAGATAATCAGGTTGAAAGGGATTACAAACTACTCAGAACGTAGGTCTAGACGAGGCAATAGATAAATTATGAAGGATTTCTTTAATGTCGTTGTGGAGTAATTGCAAGTAGTGGACGATGTTCCCTGATATGCGCTGTAGGTGATGGCATAAATGACCGTATACACTAGGGTGACAGAATAAAATAGACACCTACTAATTAAAAGAAAGATTCTATTCTCGTTATATATACAAAATATTTTAAAATGTTTAAATTAGACTAATATTTTGTCGATCCACTTTTACTTGGGTGAAGTGCTGCGAGTCGTCGTAGCATAGAATCTATTAAATGATTAATAGTGTCTTCTGGAATATTTAACCACTCTTCTGTAACAGCTGCCACGAGTTCTTCCTTATTGCTGGGTTTTCGGGATCGTTTCGCCATATTTGTCTGGATTATGTGCCAAACATTCTCTATCGGATTCATGTCCGGTGATTGGCCTGGCCATGGTAAAATCCGAATCCCCTGTTCCTCTTTCCATGTGGTTGTTGTTCTTGCTTTGTGGCAGGGCGTTGTGCAATGACGTTGTCGAATATCGGTAGTAGTCCTTCTGTTAATATTTGGATATATTTTGCCGCATTTATATTTCCGTCGCAGATTACTAATTGCGATATTCCACCATACCATATCTCGCCCCACACCATTACGTTCACACCGCCGTATTTCACCGTCTGATGCAAAAATGTGTCGTCCAGTTGCTGTGACGAACGTCTCCATACCCACGTCTCCATACCCACGTACGACCACTATCACTGAATTGGTAGTATCTGCTTCCGTCTGAAAAAATGACAGACCGCCAAAACTCTTCGGGCTTCGTTCGCATTTCGATCGCCCAAGCCATTCGGCGGCGTTTTTGAAACGCCATAAGGAGAGGTTTTTTTCTTTGCCACCCTTTTATACGTGTCCACACTGTGGAGGTATCGCAGAACGGTGCGCTGACTTTTCTGTGAAGTTGCCGCAAGCTCAGCTGTACTTTTTCGCGGTTCTCTTAATACTTCGCGCACAAGCGCCCTTTTACTTCTTTCAGAAGGTCCGGCACGACCTGGTCTCGGCTCCACTGTTGTTTTTTCCTTGCGTTTAAATTGTGTAATCACACGGTTAACTGTGGACAACGGAATATTTAAAAATTTACTTATTCCACCTTGCGAAGCGCCGCGTTCACTCTGGCCAACGATGCGACATCCCGGGTGAAGTCGCTAATATCACTCGAACCTTGTAAGCGAGGCATAGTTGTAACGATACTAATCTATGACGAATTCTTTCCGATACATCTACCCCTACCCTAATGACAGGAGAAAGTTCTTAATTCGTTCTTAGAATTTAGCTGTTTACATATTTATACCGCTTTACCTGGTGTCTATTTTATTCTGTCACCCTAATGTAGTAGTAAAGTTCGAGGGTATTAGATTCAAATGTTGCTACATTAAAACAAATTTGTAATTATACGTGTACTGGTTCGTTAAGTGAATTCAAAGATCATTTCGATTTTACCAATATTACGTCATTAAATCTGAACCACTTATCCTCTGCATATGAGAATATTTTAAATCTAATCATTACACGATCTTACACTCTTAAACGGTTAATTGGAGTAGATGACGAAAGCAATTTTCCTTTTATGTAGCTTAACCACGTAAATAAATCTCATTTCTTCGACTTCAATAAAATTCATTGAGTAACTTTTCCTAATTGGGAAGAAAATCCGGGTGTTTTTATTAACTTCAATAATTTGTGTAAAGTGCCTCGGTGATTTTTTACTTTTGTAGTAAATGCAAATTTTGCTTCATTAAATTCCTTTCTTCGCAATTATTCTTATCCGCAACTAACGGTATCTTTTGCCAAACAATTTTCGTAATATGTAAGCATCTATTTTACTGTTATGTAAATAAATTCTGACTACCAATGTACACATACACTTACGAAAATTAATTAGAGCAGTGAAATTACACTGGAAAAAATTGCTGAAGATTACGTATTCGAATTTAACTTCAATGCGCCTACTTCATTAAATTAATAGATAACAATGCGTCTGGTAAACTAATTGATTCGAGACTTAAGCTTATACTGATTATTTTCACATAAAAAGAGGCCATATTGTAGGCACGATCTTACACAGGACACAAATAAGTTCGTAAGACAAGAGAAAGCGATTAAAGACAGATTAAGAAATGCTTTGCTCGATAAATAAACAGTGAATTACATGACAGACAATAAGAGTGCCAGGCTGAGAGTCCAAAAGCCTGCGAGTCAACTACTACTCTCGAAACAAAAAGCGCATTACATCAAGGTAAGTATTTATATACGTTTAATTCTAAGCTTTCTGTTTTCAATCTGTCTAGAGTAATATCATTTAGTGTTAGAGTTAATGTTTGCAGGATTATGATGTAGCATCTACGAAACTTGAGCCAGGATTATACGCGAATAAATAACGTAAAATTTCTGTAGTTCCATATAATTTTGTAGTAACACTAACGAACGGGTATGGTTTAAAATTACCTAGAATTGCGTTTCTATACATGAAATAGTACAGCGATTATTTTGTCCATATTGCCATTGATAAACAAGAGAAGTACCTTTAATTTAAATCTACATATACGAGGCTTGTCCGGAAAGTAGGCACCGTTTTAGAAAAAAAAAAGAAACATTTTATTCAAAACAAAATATATTTCTGCACGAAAAGGCATTTTTTAAATTATCTTTCTATATAGTTGTCATCATCGCTTAGATATTTGTCATAGCGGAAAATCAATTTTTCTATAGTTTCTTCATAGAAAGATGCAGCCAGTGATAATTTAGGCGATTTGTGACCTCATGCAAAAATTTGAAATTTGTGGAAACTTATTATTAGAGAACATTAAAAAATGCTCAAGCACTTAGAAGCAAGAGAGGGGTGGAATTTTGTAAACTAATGTTAAATTTTTCTGATTTAAATTTAGAATTTCTATAAAATTACTGCTTTTTCCTATATTCAAAATTTTGTGAAATAGTAATGATTAGAGACCGGATTATATGCAAAACGTATATATTTTATTTTTTGCATATCTTTAATTATAGTCTATATGTAGACGTATTACACTAATTTAAGATAATTAGCGCTAATTAGTGATTGCATATATTGCATATTTAGGCATTTCTATGCATATTTTTACAAAAGTTGCACATATTGCATATTTAGGCTTTTTCTGATCATTTCTATAAGTAAAAATTCCTAGTAGTTCCTAATGTAAATACGTTTTATTATTATTAATTCCCAAATAAACTATTCGTTCATTGAATATCTTTGAGCGAAACTGCATATAATTGTGTTACGTTTTTAAATACTGTGCATACATACAATGAGTATAGCGATATGGATTAAGGCGTATCCTGAACTGGTAAAGGATGGCGACAAAATATTGCAGTAAACTGGTAAGTTTAATTTAACTAAAAGCTTTACAATTGTTTTTGTATTCTTTAACTTTTGATATTAAATGACAATTGTTGTGTAGGTGTGTCTTGTGAGAAAAAATACCTGTTTGATCAACGCGCTAAAAGTCCATCACATATTGGAAAATGTCAAAAACTAAAGCGATGTGCAGCAATCTATATATCAATGTGTAGCATCAACTTTACGAAACTCAGAACAAGAAGAATATAATACGGACCTGTGTAACGCATTAATTTCGTCTAACATACCATTAGCAAGATTAGACAATGTTAATTTGAAATCATTTCTGCAAAAAAATTGCAAACATAATATACCTGACGAAAGTACCTTACGAAGAAATTATGTCACATCTTGTTACTAGCAAACAATGGCAGAACTTCAACAATTGGTAGGGAATAATTTTATTTACATCATGGTAGATGAAAGTACGAATACCTGTAGCCGTTATATTGCCCATTTGTTAATAGGAATTCTTCATGAATACATTGTAGGTAAATCATATTTAATTTATTGTAAAGAACTTCAAAAAACAAATAATGTGACAATTCCCCAATTCGTTCAAGAAGGTTTATCAATTTTTTTTTTACGTGGAAGTATAGCTTGTGAAAAAATGTTTACTAATGTTGTCCGACGCTGCACCATACATGATACAATCCGCGCAAAATTTGAAAATTTTTATAGTAACATTATTCATAGCACTTGTTTAACTCATGCGTTCAATCGAATAGCCGAAGACATTAGAAATCAATTTCCTTTGATTAATGATTTAATTAGCAATGTCAAAAATATAATATATAATAAAAAATGTAATTCTTGAAATCACTGCTGACTGCATTGCTCTAGAAAACTGTAAAACGATAGTAACGTCAACAGAATTGCTACAAAGCCTTTTGTATATTAAGTCAAATTAGAGCTTTGTTTCAAGTAGACGAATTTGATGTGCTATGTAAGAAGGTTAAGGGTACAATAGGTAATTCTATATACAATAAATTTAAAAAAGTGATAAATACAAGTGCGGGGTATTTGAAATTGAAGAATGTAAAGAAATTTTGCAAGGTGAAGCAGTAAACGATTTCGACTTTAATTTTAGTTTAGAATTTTAGTTTTAGAAAGTTAAAAACTACACCAATTACATCTGTGGATGGTGAAAGAAGCTTTTCTATTTCGAAACATACATATGATAGAAGACAAAACTTTTTTTACACAATTTTGAATAACATTTAATTATAAATTGGTTTAGAAATATGTTGTAAAAAAACTTTGTGCATTAAAGTTAATGTTTAAACCTCTGCTCTTACTTATTTTATGTAAAAATTTTGCATATGTGCATTCCCCACATGTAGTCCGTGCGGCGGGAATCCCCTGGATCGATCGGTATGCTTTAATGCTGCTGTATTTCCCCTGGTTATATGATACGCGGTGTTTACTCAATACAGCTTCATGCTTTAATACTTCTTTCAGTATCTATATGACTGGAGAAGCCTTCCGTTAGGACTTATTACCTCATGTTGTAAATAATTCTGAATTGTGTAACACTTCGTGAAAAGCGGATATGAGTGAGGAATTAAAAGACGATGCCAGTGTAAAAAATTAATCAAAAAAATATGAAGATACCAAATCCACGATTTGTACAATAAACACTAAGAAAAGAAACTAATATTATGAGCAGTGGCTTGTAATTACGCAGGACCAGCACAAAGAAGAACCTTAAAGGGATATAAGTATCTTGAAATGGAGAAAAAAATGTACAAATGAAGAACTTCAAAGAACCAAAGACATAAAAACATTATGATCGATGATGATATGGTCAAAGAAAGGATAAAAGCATTGAATTCGGAGATGAAAATTCTGTTGAGAAATTGTGATGGTTGGTTGTAAAGATTTAAAAAAAAGTTTCGGAATTCGAAATTTAAAAATTGTCGGTGAAAAATTATCACCGCAGTCCTAATTAATTGACCTATTTCAAGTCAAGTTAAAAGTAAAGTCGAGCAATTGGGTATTACACCTAATCAATTATACAATGCTGATGAATTAGCTCTGTATTGGAAGGTTCTACCAGAGAAAACGTCTGTTTCATCTCAAGGGAAACTGCTTCAGGTAGAAAACATGAAAAACAACAAATACCTTTGGCTTGTACTAATACCACAACTCATAAAGTCAAGCCATCGGTTATTGGTAAGGCAAAAAATCCTAGAATTCTAGATTTCAGTATTGATGAAGACGAGGATGATTTGCAATTTATTGTATTGCAGCAAAAATGGAAAGGTGGTCAGAAGCTCTAGCTGAAACACGTAATATTTTAAAATTTTATAGATGTGTCAATAATTATTTATACAACATTATCGATTATTTTAAGCATAAAGTCAGTCACTCCCTTTAATGTGAACAAATCGTTAGTCCTACCTAAAGCAAAAAATAACCATAATTGCATTATTTTTAGAAACAATCATAGGAGACCTTATATCATCGTAAAGCTTAAAGGACGCGCAATCCCATAAGACTGGACACTGGATAACTATGATCTACATTATAAAAAAAAACAATGTTCTCTAATACTTCAAACATGACAGTAAATAGTAGACGAAATATGTACAAATGATCAGAAGTGTAGTTTTTTTCTACGCGCTTTCATATACAGAAATAAAGGAGATTTAGTTTCTCAAATAACTTTTCCTAAATTTGTTTACTTTGCCTAGTACGCCAGTAGTCACGCAAACACAAATACGGTTAATAAACTCACCTTGATAGCATACATGTTTGTGTAGTATTTGGAATAAAGTCTTTAACTTCACCGTAATTCACTTGAACCCGAGAAAATTACATACTTCTGCATACAAAGAAAGCATACGTGGATTGATTTTAGGTTAGGTCAATCTATTCCGAATAAAAACGATATTTATTAAATACATAGCATTGAACATAACCAACGAATATATATATACACATACTGATGAGGTCGGATGAATGACATAAGCATGTAACTGTATATAATTAACAACTCACTAATTTTAATAATATAATGTAAAAAATCTTTTTTTCGGATTTAACATCCCAATCTAATTGTGTTCATCCTCTAGTATTTTATTATGATATGATGATTAAGTTTTGTCTGTTACGTATGTAATATATGAAAAAATGCCGTGGCAAAGCGGATGAATATTATCGATGGAGTCGACCGATACTTGTTGGAAATCCATATTGAACAATGGTCGGAGAAGTAAAACTCTCTAAGGATTCGAGTAAGTTTAAACTAAACTTACTCGTATCCCTAGAGATAAATAAACTTAAATATTCAGATGTATTAGTTAAATTTGTTTCTGAAATCTACTACTAAGGATTTAGAGAGATAATCAGCCCATTATGTAAACGCTTTGCACACATTCTCCTTAATTAGCATAAGATAACGTTACTTTAAGTTTGAGTATAAATAAGGTTTTTGTTCAGTAGGAGTAGCATATCTGATGAAGCTACAGTGATAGCGAAACATATCATAATAATATTGTGATAAATATATTGGAAATTTTGTAAAATTGAGTTTTACTATTTACATTGTTCGCATGAATATTCTACTAATATAATGACACTGCTATTCGTGCCTTCGCACAAACAATGGTATGGTTTCTTAAAGAGAGAGAATGAAGTCATGACAATGATCAGCTCGTTCACCTGACCTAAATCTCGTTAGAAATCCCTGGGAAATTTTGGGAACAAAGGCATATGCAAATAATAGACAGTAGAATAGCGACACTGAGCTGAAATTTGCGATAAAGAGGAGCTGGAATGAGATACATATTTCAACATTGATCTAGTTGGTAGGCAATATGAAGAAATGGAGTTTTGAAGTGATTTTGAATAAAGAGTCCAACATCCATTATTATGTTTAGATAAAATTGTAAATTTCGTACTTCCGTCGAGGTAGAAAAGGACGCACGAAAACGTTGTTGATGCCGAGTAGGTAGAAACATGGTCGAGTATTAGTGTTTCTTCTCTCCTCACATTGTCTTTCCGACGAATGATCCCATCAATACCATTAGTAGCTGCACTAGCAGTATTGGTTTCTGGGTATTGTTTTGTAGGCACTTTTTTCGATGTGTTTATAAATTTCGTGTTTATTTATATGTTTTGTGTTAATGAACCTATAGAAACAATAATAATCTGCGCTTGTGGTGCGTCTTAAGATATTCATTTTCAATGTTCGACGTGGAGTGAGGAAAAGAACAGAAAATCTCGGGAAGAGATACTAGCCGAAATTTCATTGTTTTAAATTATTATTATTATAAATATTTCTTGTAAAAGTGCCATAAACGTTTGCAGTGTGTTCTTATTCGTTTGCCTCTCTTTGTGGTTTAGTATTAACTTTAATGCATAAGTTGTTGCATTCTCGAGGACATTTAATTTTTTTAGAATAAAATAATAATGATAAATAGTTGTAGTATAGCCTTGGATAAAAGTATTAAGCACCTTACAAATTTTGTACGTGTGCGGTAACTATAGCAGTAAATACACAGGTATAGCAGTAAACTCCACTCACCACACAATGGGAGCCCACGTGCTCTCGAAACGCTGCGTTCCTCATAATTAATTAATTTGTGTGAGTGGAGTTTACTGCTATACCTGTGAATTGTACATCCACACAGTCCTTGCAATCGTCATCGTCATAGCAGTAAATAAATCCTATTGTCTGAAAAGTATTTTGTTAGCATCTAAAAGAAGGTTAAAAACAATAGCTCACGCCAGAGTTAAGAATAAAACACCTGGTGTAATAAAACCTGTCATTTTAAAATTTTTCTATTTATTTTTCAGTTCGCTACTTTCGTCCGTTGTGAACAGATCTTGTGATTTCGCTTTGAGTGGTTCGATTAGTGGCAATTATTTCAACATACGAAATTAGTTCAGAAAATCGTGTGCCAATATAACTTTTACATGGGCGAGGGATATCGCGAGTATAGATTTCGAAAAGTGTGAAATGCTATGGAGCAATTCTCCACAAAAAAATTAGCGAATTCTCTATAATATTTATTCGCATTTCAGATTTTTGGTACACCGGGTGTTTGTCGTCTAATAGGTGAGGAATCTAAACCAGAGTATGTGATACCGACTGCGAAACATGGCGGATGCAGGGTGACGATCTGGAACTGCACGAGTGCTTCTGGAGTGGGACAAATCTTCATGTGTGAAGGCGGTATGGACTCTATAAAATACACGTCCTAGAATCTGCATTACCTCCTTCCTTTATTTTCACTGTTTAGCGATACAAGCAAGAACAGCGTTTGAGTTCCAACAGGATACCGCAACCTGCCAGAACGATGTCCGCACAATGGCTTGGCTTCAATGATATCGGGCTCCTACACTAGCCTGCCCAATCACCGGACTTGAACCCCATAGGACATCTATAGGGTTAGGTATCACACAATTACTTCAAAAGAAGAGTTAGAGAATCGCTTGCGCCTAGAATGAAAGTCCCGAAGACTTTAAGAAGTTTGTGGGCTCTCTACCAAAAATTTCTGCGATAATTAAGGCAAAAGGAGGACCTGCCAAATATTATTTTTTTAATAATAAACGTTATAAATCTATACAAGTTGTTTCAATTTATTTTAATTTAATATTCTTGAAAAATTCAAAGTTAAGCTCAATGTTTACGACCAAGACGTAAGGGTGTAAAGGCAAACTGAGTAATTAAACTCTTGACTTGTAAAAAATGATTGTTCCTTTTCGTGTTTAATTTATTTGGTGACAGTTAATAAATGAAATTCGATAGCAACTTTTTATTATATACGTACTTCACCTAATTAACTGATATGATATTGAGATAATACAATTATAATACAGTCTCAAGGAGTAGTAGGGTAATAAATACTCACTATGTATTAAAATGCAAGTATTTATAGCAGATAAATAAAGCAAGCGTATATACAGTCCTCGAGACTGGAAATACCTAAATTAAATTTTATGATTGGATCAATTTAGGTAATATTATTAGCAAGTAAGCAAGTAAACAACAAGTTGGAGAACACATGAAATACGCCAAATTTAGAATTTAAATTATGTTTCGATATTTGCTAGACACCTCTTAAACTAATAAAATTGAAAATCAAACATTGCAAATTATAATACAGTAATTCTTTATTAAGCTTGGATGTGCTATCGAAATATATAGGTTTCACAGGTATAGCAGTAAACTCCACTCACACAAATTAATTAATTATGCGGAACGCAGCGTTTCGGGAGCACGTGGGCTCCCATTGTCAACCGTGTTATCGACTGAAAGTAAAAACTGTATCACACATGCAAATTATTTTCTACGCAGGCTCTAAAATTTCTAACCATATGACTATTTACAATCTACTAGGTGGCCTCATGCCTTTTACGGGGAAGGATGGACCGAAAGCGAACCGTATCATTTAACAGGGTCTATGGTAATAAATCCATCAAACTCGAGTGTGCAATTGGGGTGGTTCTCTGTTCAATATGTTTCCGTTCTTTTTCATATATACCGTTTCGTACGCGTCTAATTCTCTATACGAGTTCACGTTTTTAAGTAGTGTCAGATTTTTTAAATCAATCTTATTTCCGTATTTTACCATATGCTCTGCTACGCTTGATAGTTCAGTTTTGTCGAAACGATAGTGTCTAATATGGTCTTTGAACCTCGTTTCGATACTCCTTTATGTTTGTACAATATAAAATTTCTCACAATCATTGCATGCGATTTGGTATATTCCAGACTTTTTATCATCTCCGGTTTATCTTTGGGATTCCCTAAGAGATTCTTTAAGTTGTTTATTGACACAAAAGACACGTTCATGTTTAGTTGTCGGAAAATTTTACTTAACCCTTTTACTGTTGGGTGAAAAGGAAGGGTTATAAATTTCTTGTTACCGGTGTTAGTTGATGTCAAAGTCGTGGAATTTCTGATGTGTTGTTTGTATTGGACCTTCCTTAAAATACGGTCGACATCCATAGAAGAGAAACCATTGTACCTCGCTACATCTTTGATATATTTTAATTCTTTGTCATACCTGCTCTTGTTTAGCGGAAATCTGACGAGTCTATTGACCAGAAAACTAATCGCGGACATTTTTTGTTGTTCGCAATGGTGCGAATCAAACGTGATGAATCTGTTGGAATTAGTTTCTTTTCTGTAGATGTCTATTTCTAATTTATTATTATTGCGTATGACTAGAGTATCTAGAAACGGAAGGCGATTGTTATATAGGTTTAACTATGATTCGATGAAATAGTATAAATTAAATAATGCAGAGGTATCAGCCATTTGTCTAGCGTCATGAACAAATATACTGAAAGAAACATATTTGAAACTAAAACGGTAACAAGCTTAGTAAAATTATTACGTAAATACATACGGATATACAGTAGCTAACATAAATCTTTCGAGCCTGAACGCATCTAAGTAAACTATCTCGTTATTTTCATGTTGATGTAAACGACTATTTGACATGAAATACGGAGGAAAGCAGACGAATGCTAATGCTATTTGTAGCTGTATGTTAATACATAAAGAATATTTATCTCTTACGTGCAATGGAATTATATTTTTGTTCCGTGTTTCTTTTTTATGATCGTTACGAAAATAATTAATTGAACATTTTGCTGCTTTGTTATATAACACACAACGGGTTTCCAAGCATCCTTAACTACTGGCATCCGGCCATTTATCAGATGTTTGACAAATATTTTAAAGAAAGCTAAATAATTGGCTATTATTCAATTTACAAATATAAAAAATTTCGCTATAGAACTGTACGCACATTTTTCCAAAGTTCTTTGAAAAACTGTATATTTACGTGTCAAATTTAGGAAATCTTTATACATGCGAAAAATGCAGTTCAAAGTAGTGGAAGCCATCTAAAAGCACGTGAAATGTACGGGATTCACTTTTCCAAATTATACCGTATTCGCTTTCTACTCACGTCTAACGGATTGACATTTATTATGAGTAGCGACTTATCGGTATCATTCTCACCCAGGGAATCTTCAAACGAAAGATCGATTTACATTTCTGTATGAACTTCATTCTATATAAAAAAGAAGTATTGACGTTAATGTTTTTGTTCTTGCTAAACAGTTCTTATTGAATATATCTATATCAATGTGTATCAGTCAGCTTGTCGTTTAATTTCAACGCTGTGTAATGATATAATTTACGTCATTTGGAACTGGAAATGACTAATTTTCTAAATTTTCTCCCTAATATTGTTTGGTTCACGCATTTATTAGATGTTGTTGTTGTTGGACACAAAGTATCGTAAGGATTCCCTCTAATTTTCAATTTGATTTTATTTTTTTTTTTTAATTTAAAACATTCAATCTATTGCAAATTTAACAAAATAACCCATTTTGAAAAATAATCACCTGAGTTTTTCTACCACAAAATATAACAAACGCTTGAATCAAACAATATTTGGGAGAAAATTTAAAAAAGCAGTAAAAATATGAGTTTCAAATGAGGTAGAATATATCATTACATATTTGGTTCAGTTCTTCAGAAATATTTAAGATGGTAAACAAATACGTATTATTAAAATATGGAATAAGTGTTTGGTAATAATGCAACACGCCTAAAAATCCTCTCAATTTCTTAGTATTACATAGTTGTTCCAAACTTCTAATATACTCCACCCTTTTTCATCTAAAGCAATTCCATTTTTGTTAACGACAGCCTAAATATGGTACTTTGTTTTTGAAGAATTGACATTCTTCAATTTGACCCCTGCTTCGACCAAACTGGTAATAATAATTTCGATGTGTTTTCTATGATTTTCTAGGTTTTCGCGGAATATATATCTTCAGTGGAATGACAATAAAAGTCCTAATATTGATCCAAAATTAACTTCATCGCATGTGCCAATGCAGATGAGGTGTTCAGCCCTAAAGGAACAATCTGTAAGATGTAGGCGGTACCATTTGCCCTAAAACCAGTTTTTTACTGTCTGGGTGTAACAGGATTGGGCAAAAACTATGCTTTAAATCTAATTTTGTAAAAAAATAGCATTTACTTAATAAACTTTCAGTTGACTCTCAAATTTCGTATTCTATTAAAACGGTCAAATTACGTGCTTCCAAACTTAATCTAATATTTCTATCTTTCTTTATTACGACAACAATAGGACTAATATAGGATGTTTCAATTCGTTGTGTCTTAACATTATTTCAATTTCCTAATTTCCTTTGTACCTGTACGCCTGTGGAATAAGGTGAATTTTACAGTTTTATAGATTACAAAACTTCATACGCAAAAAGGTTACATTTCATTCAAAGGCATATAGAAGACAAGTTCTTTCTTTTAAATGTACATGCCTAATTCACAGGTATAGCAGTAAACTCCACTCACACAAATTAATTAATTATGCGGAACGCAGCGTTTCGAGAGCACGTGGGCTCCCATTGTCAACCGTGTTACCGACTGGTCGTCATAATTAATAATAATTAATTAATTTGTGTGAGTGGAGCTTACTGCTATACCTGTGAACATCAAAATTTGACTAGATATTAATGTATAAATGCGCTAGTAATTTCTAGTAAAATATTTTAGAAGAAAGAAATATCTTAGGCAACTCCGTTTAGAACAGGTAACACATGGGCAGAAAAGTCCCGGGCCTAACACATAGATGGCGCTAGTTTTATTGCACTCACCTTTCTCTCAGTTAGTACTAACCTTCAAAAGGCAGCTGTTAAAATTTCATGATATTCTATTCATTAGTTAGTAAGTTATTGTGCTAAGAGTCACGCTATTTTTGTTATTTTCAAAACAATGGATCAAAAATAATTTCGTGTTTCAATTTTACACTGCTTCTTGATGGGAAAAAAATCCGTTCAAGCGAAGCAATGGCTTGAAAAGTGTTATGGGGACTCCGTTCCATCAGAAACAACACTAAAACGTTGGTTTGCTGACTGCAAACGTGGTCGTAGAGACACCAATGATGCAGAACGCACTGGACGTCCAAATGAGGCGGTAACACCAGAAAACATCAAAAAAATTCACAAAATCGTTTTGAATGATCGATAAGTCAAGTTGCGTGAGTTAGCTGACATCGTAAAGATATCAAAAGAACCTATTGGTTTTATATTGCATGAGCATTTGACTATGAGAAAACTCTGTTCAAAGTGGGTGCCGCGTTTGCTCACGGTCGACCAGAAACAAGAACGTGTTGATGATTCTGAGCAGTGTTTGGCCATGTTTAAACGTAACAAGCCGGAATTTTTGCGTCGATATGTGACACTGGATGAAACATGGATCCATCACTTCACTCCGGAATCAAAACGATCGTCATCTGAGTGGACAGCAACTGGTGAACCTCGTCCAAAGCGCCCGAAAGCACAACAATCGGTTGGAAAGGTTATGGCCTCGGTATTTTGGGATGTGCCTAGTGTAATATTCATCGACTATCTTGAGAAAGGAAATACCATCAACAGTGAATATTATGTAGCGTTATTGGAGCTTTTGAAGGCCTAAATTGCAAATAAACGACCGCATATGGCAAAGAAAAAATGTTGTTTCATCAAGACAACGCACCGTGTCACAAGTCAATCAAAACAATGGCAGAACTACATGAATTGAACTTCGAATTGCTCCCACATCCATCGTATTCGCCAGATTTGGCTCCCAGCGGCTACAGGCTGCTTGCAGACCTCAAAAAAATGCTCGCTAGTAAGAAATTTCGCACGAATGAAGAGGTTATCGCTGAAACTGAGGCCTATTTTGAGGCAAAAGATAAATCGTTCTACAAAAGTGGTATTGAAATGTTAGAGCGGCGCTGGAATGATTGCGTTGCTCTTGATGGAGATTACGTTGATGAATAAAGCTAATTTTGAACCAAAAAAAAACGTGTTTTCTTTGTTAGGCCCGGGACTTTTCAGCCCATGTGTTATTATTCTTACCAGCGTGAAATTTGATTTAACAGAGAAAGTTCTACCTTTTAATAACATTTTACATGGCAAAAACACAATTTTAAAATCTAACAAAAAAAGACAAAGACTTGCTTTGCTAAGCATTTCCGGAAATATGTTTCCTTTCTCCGAATTATTCTGAATCGACCACTTTTTATTAGAAGCGGTTTCTTCCTTTCAGTTAAACTTGCAAACCGCCGCCTTAGATATCTGTTAATTCCCAAGAAAGTTTTCCGCTTTTATTTACTCCGAACAGGTTTGGAGTGTAACACTCCAAACGATTCAAGTAACCTTAAACCAGAATATTTAAATCCGGAAATTCTCTTTCCTGTATATTTTTTAGTTCAAGGAGTGCGGTAATCGACTATTTGAAGTGGAATTCTTTTTGTATTTTTCACGAACCTTTCCGGTGAAATCCATAGTTACTATTTAGAGAATTTTGAATATACGCTGTTTCACAATTGCAGGAAAAATGTTCTATAATGAAAAATCAAACAAAAATGTTCAGTGCGTCTTTTAATTTGGGCTTCCATAAAAAAAATAATTAGAAAAGCATAATTATTTTGAATACCATTTAATTTGTTGGACTTTTTTCCATTTTTTTTAAATTATAAGTGGAAGATTATTTCACACAAATGACGATTTATATGGCATAATATAATGCGCTGACTTTCTACGTACTAAGTGTAACTTCTATGTCAGGTGTCTTCCACCGTATCTCCGATTTCAGTCATGCTATGGCGTACGATTCGGTGCCATGCACACTATCTCCCGTTAAGGGAGAAATTGAGAGGTGATGTTACCATGCGGCTTGGAAATTTGATGTACTGCAGTGCAATTGCTTATATTAGTCTGTGGTAGGTGTCATGTCATGTTGGCAACTTCACCATTAATAACGTCGAACGAATTGATAGATTGATTTTCTTTACGCGACTGTTAAGTTTCTCCACTGCGTGTTAATTCGTACGGTGTATGGTATTACCGCAATATCATCCGTCTGAATAAAAAAGCGTGAACAAAGAAGTGATTTTTTATTCACGCACCCATTCGACAAATATACGACGCTAATAGTGAGAATCACTAGGCTTCAATCTGTATGTGATTCTTTCCTGTGTAATGCTCGAATTTTCGGAGTAAAATCAAAATTGTGTAACGAAAAAAAAATATATATTTTCATGAAATATATTTGGAATGAAATTTTTTGTTTTCTATTGCGTTTGCCCTTACGTTTATTCCCTGAAAATTGGGAAAGATTCTACATGATCGATTTTCTCAAATTAATTTCTTATTATACTTTATTTGTGGAGAATATTTAGGGAGTTCCACTTGGTGAACGAAACTTTTTCAATATTACAAATTGATACAAGGAGCTTTTTCATCATCTATTACTCAGAGACCAAAACTCAATGCAATATCTTCTGAGTACTTAAACTATTTCTAATAAGGACGTTACCTCAGGATGTAATAAAAATCAGGAATTTCAGTTGTTACAAACATAAGTTTCTACCCGGCTAACATATCCGTATTCAGAGAATATAACATATTTGTAAGTGGAGTAATTTGGAAAAATATGTATGTTGCGAATACTGTTTATTTTTTCGAATGCATGCTTCGTCTTATTGTAGCAGAGATTCTTATCGTATAGTAATCTAATAGATAATACATCGAACTAGTTTTTTTTCTATTAGTAATCTTTTATTACAGCGGAGACGTTAATTTTGTTGTCCAGTATGCTTCTGCCGTTTTAATATACGGGAGCCATTCAGAACGTAAAGAATGTTTTTTTGTAGAAACGTTTATTACATATACTTAAACAAAACTATATTTTATATAGAATTAGATACAGAAGTTATTTTTCTACGTAATCACCGTTCAAATTTAGGCGCTTGTCATGCGACAAGCGCCTAAAATAAAATATAAAAGTTGAGAAAACGATGCCGTTTTCTCAACTTTTATATGCCTTCTGCATACTCAGATGCCGTCAAGTTGTTGAACCACTGAATAACGGCTTCTTTAAGTTTATCATCACTTCCATAGCGTTGTCCACTCAAAAAATCTTTCGATTTGGGGAATAAGTGAAAATCACTCTATATGTGGGCTCCACTGCTTGGCATTCCCCGTCGCTTGTTATGAATAACGCGGCGAAGTCGTTGAAGCGTCTGGCAGCAGACCGCTGCATTTAAGGTCTCACCTCTAGGCATATAGTCGATAAATAGGACACCCTTACGATCCCAAAACACCGTAGCCATAATCTTTCTGCTGCTCAAACGTTGTTTTGATTTCTTCGGTTTCGTTGGGGATTGCAGATGATTCAATTGCCGTCGAGCTTTGAGTCCATCAGTCACCACTGAGGCCCAATCCAAGCTATCTTCCGCTGGGGCGTCCACTATTAAACATGATACACCACCTGGAATTCCTCCGTCCGCTATTAAACATGATACATCACTTCCAAACTGATATTACCAAAAACTTCTTGACGTGATATTGTTGACATAATAATTAGATTCTTTGTTTGGGCCATTTACATCGTTCGTTAAACTTGTATAGTCCAACGTTTCGGCAGTCTGTTTACTGTCCTCTTCAGCGCAAAAAATCGATCTACTGCGTGCCACTCCCGCGCAGGTCCAATTCGCATCCCCTTCTGAGCACGTCTACTGCCCATCCCCTTTTCCGCAGAAAATTATAGCTTATAAGGCAAATGCGTCAGACAAAAAAATCACTGAAACATGATTGAAGATGACAGTAGGCAGACTACCGAAACGTCGGAGTATACAAGTTCAACGAACGATGGAAATAGCCCAAATAACAACTCTAGTTATTACCAAAAACTTCGAATTTGGGTTCGTCGGTTCAATTTCCTTCGGTGCAATTTCTATATTTTAAGCCGTTCTATTTTGTTTATAAAACAGTGGTTTTTCAGAGATAATAAATATCGATTAAATTTCGAAAAATTGAATGAATTTATTTTGATTATATAAATGAGACGTAAGAAATAAGGTTTATATTATCACAGTTATGTTTACTTTTGTCTTAGAAAACGTTCGATAGGTCCGTGCTATTTTAGTCGTAATTTCAGACGTCCTCCATATACAGTTACTATACAAAAGAAAATTCAAGAGATGTTTGTCGTAGCCTTCTCAAAATGTGTGCATTGCAAAGTAGATACAGCTTACTGTCGTGGATATGTCTATATTTAGATGTATAGAATCTTAACAGTAATACTAAATAATTCTCATTTAACCTAGAGAGATCCTTACAAAATGTCAACCAGCGATTTGAATGAAATGTAGTAGTATTCTATTTGTTTAGCAATCACATTCACGTCGAACAGACATTGCGTTAATATATAATGACAAAAAAAAGAAGAAATGTCAATACATATGAAATAAAATCGATAAAAATAAAACCACCTACACGCAATAGTTATGTTACATACATATATTTTCTACATATGCCTGGATACTGCACTGTACAACACTATTATTTACTTTATCATTCTTTCGCAGAGAATTAATGGTTTTGAGTCAGGAAGTTTATTATAAGAGATAAATAAATCGCAAAGTAATATGAGTTGCCTTTATACAGCTCCAACCGATCGCAACTAGTAAAAAAAGAACAAAAGCAACGTTAATTTATTATGATTTACATTAAATTTTAATTTGTAAAAGTGCCGCATACCAAAATGAATATTAGTTACTTCAATGTATTTAGAAATAAGATAGAAGAGACGTGTTTCTTGAAAGCGACAGGAAAAATGTCAAATATCCACCCGGTTAATAACTTGAGTAACACCAAGAAAAGGCATAAAATATACATTATTTTTAGTAGTAATGTTTTCGCTTGTGGATCAGCAAAGCCGAACAGAAATGGGATATATAACGAGAAGCAAGAGACAACAACCATTCTTTAGAAACCTTCTCAAGAAGCTGACAGCATGATCAGCGAAACGTGAAGTAATATAGTGAATACACGACAAAACCCGAAAAACATTTCTACTATGACCGACGGTCGTGAAAGCCTACACTCAACTGTACATTACTTTTTTTACACAAGCTAATGAACGAATTAAATAGGTATTTGCTGAAACATTTTACTTGTACTATGTATGCGGATGTGTCTATCTTCGTTTCTATTTTAGTACGAGTAAAAGCAAACTATTATAACCTGTTCTTAGAACTTGTGGTATTGTGTTGTGAAAGGAACGTCCCGATAATTGTTAAAGGAGTTACTATCCTTTTCAATAACATTTTTATTTTGTTTTCGTGATAGGAAGTTCTTAGAAAAGCAGTGGATCGCTGAAAGTTTGAGCTTTGAAAAAAAGTTAACCTAAGGTACCAATGAAATACCATAAATGTATCGTTTCAATACACCGCGGCTTATTAAAAGGGGCAATAAATGTATTTTATATTTTTAACTGTAATATTGAGACAATTCACTTAAAATAAATTCACATTCTGCTATGTTGTAAACAATACCTATTATACATTTAAGGAAACGTGTGCTCCATTTTACTATTTTAACCGAATTTAAATTTAGCTAGCTTCAAGATAAATTATCTCCACTATAGCACCTCTCTGCTAATTTCACATTTTTTGTTGTATGAAACGTTGCCAACAAGCGAAACAGTATCGCACAATGGAGATACAGAAAATGCTTTTTAACATTATTTTTGTACAACTGTACCAAATGATACTTATATTAAACCAATATTGTTATTTTGTATATATAATGCATTCATTCGCTTTCTGTGTACCGTTAATATAAAATTTTGCACTTCCGGTTGCATTATTTTTTCTTATTTTAATTTTATATTCGGAAAAACTTACATTTTTGTTCCAAATATTATAGAAGGCAGTAGAAAACAGGTCCAGTCCTAGCCAATAGCGTGTACCGTACGCGGGCGACCAAACACAAGAAAGGTATCCTCGCTTTTAGTTTAATTCATATAGGGAGTGGCCGACCAAAGTAATAGGACCGACCCTGATTGAAGGAAATCTTCGACTATGCATTGATAGGCAGCTTGTCTTTCTGGCGATGTGCATAGATAACTCACTAATTCGTTCAGTAACATCATAACTAGCAATTTGCGAAAGGAATTGTCCATTATCTATCCTTCTGTAGGCGGTAGCGATACGCCTCTAACTTAAAACACCGATCAATTCTCATGACCACAGAAGAATATGAAAGAGTCTTTATCGAAATATCAGGCTGCTTCAGGTTCTTCTGAGAACCAGCTACGAGAGTGACCTAAAATGTTTCCGGAATCGGAAAGAGACAGCGCACAAAGGTTGAAGTGGATTCACTGGTTGGCAACGGCAACCTTTTTTATGGCAACTGCCAAAATTTCAGACGTCTACTGTCAATAGCTGTTGTATAAGAGTGTGTTTTGTGTAGCAAATCAGGCGGTTTCGTAAAAATGGATAAAATCGAATTTGGTACAGTGATAACACTTCTGGATGGCTGGGAAAACGGCCACGGAAACTCGAAATATTTTGCTAGAGGTTCATCATCATTTGCAACCATCAGGTGGGTGAGCAAGTTCAAACGTGGCCGCACAAGCACAAGTGACGAATCATGCACCATTCGTTACCAACGATAAAATGGTCGAAGATTTATGATGTCGTGTTAGCCGATCGTTGATTAAACCTGAAAGAGATAACAGAGACAACAAGCATCTCAGAAGAATGCGTTGGCCATATCCTACACAAAATTTTGGGTGTAAAGAAGCTTTCGGCGCGGTACCCAGTGTTTACTCACATCGGAGCAAAAACGAAATCTGGTGACCATTTCGGAGGAGTTTCTGGCCAGGATACAACGCAATCCAAGGGATTTCTTCATGCGTTTCGTAACCGTCGATGAGATTTGGATCCACCATTACATACCGGAGACCAGGGAACAGTCGAAGCAGTGGACTTTTCCCGGTAAATCGGCTCCGAAGTAAGCAAAGACCGTTTCATTAACCGGAAAGGTCATGGCGACCATTTTTTGGGATTGCCAAGGTGTAAACCTCATCGACTATCTGCAGAAACGAAAGACAATCTCGGGGCAATACTACAGCGATGCAGTATTGAAGGAGAAACGGCCTCGTTTGCAACAGAAAAGTACTTTTCCACCACGACAATGCACCAGCTCATTCATCCCTCATCGTTGTGTCCAAATTGAATGAGTTGCGTTAGGAATTAGTCTCTTTTCCGCCATATTCACAAGACCTAGCCCCCAGCGACTTTTTCCTATTCCCAAACCTGAAAAAATCACTGGGAGGAAAGAGATTTGACTCTAATGAGGAGGTCATCGCCACTACAGGTGGCTATTTTGTAGACTTCGAAACATCCTACTTTTCCTACGATTTGAAGAGACTCGAGCACCGTTTGAGAAGGTGATTGATCTTCGAGGGGACTACATAGAAAAATAAAAATAAAAAACCACACCGATACCGATCTAGTGGCGATATCTGCGCGGGGCGCATTGAACAAAAGAAAGTTAGCTTCGCTGGTTGATACAGAGCACAACAAAGCTGGTAAAGACCATAATTTCATTAATTCTTAAAGTATATTAATGAAAATACCTTTCATAATTGCATAAACACATTGTGTATACTGTTAGTCCGTTATAGTACCGGGAAACTGGAGTACACCGTCGATCAGTTCGAAATACATTGTAAATAGCCTGAAGCCTCCCATTGTCGGCGTTCCGTTGGGAAATTGAGGAACCGGTGATTTACAAAATCACAGGGATTGTGTGTGTTAGTAATAAAAAGAAAAGCACTTTCTTTATTTATTTTTTTTTAATTTAGCTAGCATAGCGATTGTCTTAGGCCTTTTGTTGCCACTAGTTGCCATATAACCCTTTTTCTTATTAATATACTGTTCTTTTGTTCTAAACTTCATATCTTTCCATAAAAAAGATAAAGTTACATATTTAAAGCAAAACTTTAAATAAAGGAAACCGCTACAATAACATAAATTTCATTAACGAGCCCTGACAAATTCCACGATAAATATATGTATGTATACACATACGTACATATATTGTTACATTATAAATAGCTAGCTAAAGAAATTATATTTTTATCATAGCAAATATTTTAGAAAAAATAAACAAGTTATTTGAGTAAACATATAAAAAGTACAATTACGCAGAATTTAATGACTATTTTGTTCTAAGTTGCTAAAATCCTCTACATAACTGCTTTCAATTTATTAATGTTCTTCTCCTTACTTTAAATATAATATACAGTGTCTAAAATAGGCATCAGTACTTTGTTTGGATATTTAATGTGAAATGCGACAACAGCGGCGGTCATGATGGTAGTGAAATTTTAAAGCGGACTATGGAATTTTAGTTGTCATGAAGCAATTTACTGGAGAGCAACATGCGTTTTGTGTACGGCCGTTTTTTCCAGAATAGTAATTTTCATATCAACGGTCATGTAAATATGTAAAACTCTAGGTACTGGTCTGACACTAATCCTCGCAGAACGCATGAACATCCACTGTACACCCCTAACATACTCGTATGGGTTGCTATCTTTGCTAATGATATAATAGGACCGTACTTTTTTGAGGATGAGAACAAACGAGCACTTTCCGTTAATAGCCGAGTGATATTGTGGAATGTTGCGAGATTTTCTTGCACCATCTCTACAACAATTTGAATTCAATTTAATCTGATCCATGCTCCGATCAAAACAGATGTTAAAAAAGCCGTGTACCATGGTTAACCAGTAATATCAAGTTAATGATGAACCTCAGAAATAACGCTCTAGCAAGGGCAAGCAGAGATAAAACTAACGCATCCTTCAACTCGTATAACTACGCAATTTTACAACTTCTGCTATACGTGGTGAAAAACGTATTTACTTGTCATATTTTTAAAATGCAAGATGGTAAACTTCTATGGAAAAAACTAAAACCATTGAATATTTATAACAATACCAAAAACTCCAAATTACCGACTCATTTGTCGGACATGACCGATTTACTAAATTATTACAATACCAGTGTACGTACTGATACGTTCAATTTCATGTTACCATCATTAATGATGTTAATTCTTTAATTAATTGTATAAAATCTCAATCAACTGGTATCGACGGCATCTCTATTAAAATGTTAACTTTATGCTGCCCACACTTGCTGCCGACAATTACACATATAATTAACACATGCTTGTTGCAGTGTGTTTTTCCTGATTGCTAGAAAAGGAGCATTATTATACCTATTCACAAACCTAAGACATCCGCAGATTTCTCTGATTTGCAGCCAATTTTTATCCTTTCCGAATTGTCAAAACTGCTAGAGAAAACAGTTTGCAAATTCAACATTTTCTTGATATTCATATTTTACCTAGCCAGCAGTCAGGATTCAGCTCGGGCTATAGCTGCGAATCTGCGTTGGCACACATTGTAGATAATTTGCTACGTAGTATTGATGTCAACCAAGTTACTGCTTTGATTGATTAGACTACTCAATAACTTTTAATACTATTAATTATTCTCTTTTACTTGCTATTTTAAAGTATGTCGGTTTTAGTGTTAATTCAGTATCATTCTTCGCTTCGTACTCGTTAAACAGAATTCAAATAGTTTCATATAATGGTACGTCATCTTTTCCACTCCCTATTGTATCTGGCGTCCCTCAGGACAGTATTCTTGGTCCTATACTGTATATTATCTACATATCTAATATTGTAAAATGCTAAGATACTGTAAATATCATCTTTATGCCGATGATACGCAAATTTATTATTCTTTTAATGAGAAGGAAGCGTGTCAGGCTGTTTCTAGTATAAATAATGATCTTCAAATGCTTGCTGACATATCGCTAAAACATTGTCTTCAATTTAATACAAGAAAAACTTCTGTCTTGCTCTTTGATCGTACTAAAGCTCGTAATGCTGCTATGTCCCGTATTCGGATCAAAGCTAGTGATGAAATAATTTCAGTATCAGATCATGCGCGTAATTTAGGACTGTAGATACGAAACTCCGTTTCAAAGAACATGTGTCTCATATGCTGAGAGTTGGCTACTGTAATCTGAATATTTTGAAACGGCAGCAAAGAATGTTTAGATGTTTGAGCCCTACTTACCTCTCTAGTTCGCAACCTAAAGATGTTCAAAAGGTCGTTCTCTTATAATGCTGTCGGATATCTTAATGCAATTTCTTTGGACATACGTGACTTAAAGCCAACACTGTTTGTCCGTTTGTTTATATACTAAATCAGCATTTTCGTTTTCGTTTTCTTTATCTCTTTCTATATTTAGCATTCCGTTCTTTTTATTTTTTCATTTTCATCCTTGTTTCAGATTTTAGTCGTAATAGTTCATTTTGTGTATGTAAGTCATCTTTGAGTTTAGGAGGAAGTGCAGCTGCTTATTTGTAAGTCGCTGATCATGAACTCATTGGCATTTTTCTTTTTTAAATATATGTATTTTATATATTGCATTTATACTATATTTGTATTTATTTATATTGTGCTAATAAACCGTATATTATTATTATTATTATTGTAACTTAGAAACTTGGTTCCAGCAAGATGGTACCACATGCCACACATCAAATCAGGCAATTGAAACTGTTCAGCGGTTATTACCCAAAAAAGTGATTTCAAGCCAATATTAACTGGGTCTCTAAGATTAATCACGAAAGAAATGTGTGGATGCGTTATCAATAATCTTCGTTACTAGAACAGGGCATAGGACGTAACGGACATCATTTAGACAATATTGTTCTTGGCTCAGAAATTTCCATTCTTTTTACATTAGTTTTTCATAAACAAATAATCACACACATTTTAGGGTTTTTATTTATACACAAATTATAGTGCCGATATCCTTTTTTTGACATCTTCTATAAAAATATACACCACATAAAACATATATGCATACGACACTGCGTAAACCTTTATTCTCTTTATTTACTTGAGTACTTGTAGGGTATTATACTTTATCAACATGTTCAGCACTAGAAAGCGCTATAATGTTATGCATAAAACTGTCTACAGTATTTTATGAAGGGATGGCAATTATAATCGTGCTGCGGATTCGTGGGTTCTACAATGCCCAATACTAACACAAGTTAACTGCCTATTACAAATGTATAGGCCGGTATTAATTTGAATGTGTTAATGGCGTAATAAACATATGTAATACACATAGCTTATATAGTTTCTAAAAGGAGTCGGCATTTAGAGCGAGTACAAAAGCGAACAATACGATACAAAGAAGTTTGTTGTTCAAAGACCTCTAAACCGACGTCAAAAAGATGTCAAGAACAGAAGATAAACGAATGGCGAAATGGGTCCGAAATGCCGAAGCAATTGGTAGAATTTAATAAGAAAGCCGAACGAAAGTGTTCGTGCAGCAAAAAAGAGGGAAGTATAAAGAAAGAATTACAATGATAACGATCCAAACTTTTAAAGTACTATTAGAAGTGGAATTTGAAAGTTTGAAAAATATGATATCTAGACAGATGTTACATTATTGGATTGTCGAGGATGGAAGGTATTTATACTGTAGCATAAGACCGTTTTTCTTTGGTAGTTTTTCTTTAGTAAAATTTTTGAATTAAGAAAGAAAGCATAATATTGTTTCGTAGATCTTTTACGTGTATTTAGTATTAATTAATATTAATTATTATAGTACATTTACGTTTCCTCTTAGCAATAAGTAAACAATTTATAAAACATAAAAGTAATATTAATTGCGGTAACTCTGTACGTAGACTTCCTTTAACAAAGAAAATAAGCTCAACATACATGTAGATTATGACCATATTACCAATTTGCGCACATAACACATGGGCTGAAAAGTCCCGGGCCTAACAAAGAAAACACGTTTTTTTTGGTTCAAAATTAGCTTTATTCATCAACATAATATCCATCAAGAGCAACTCAATCATTCCAGCGCCGTTCTAACATCTCAATACCACTTTTGTAGAACGATTTATCTTTTGCCTCAAAATAGGCCTCAGTTTCAGCGATAACCTTTTCATTCGTGCGAAATTTCTTACCGGCGAGCATTTTTTTGAGATCTGCGAACAGCCAGTAGTCGCTGGGAGCCAAATGTGGCGAATACGGTGGATGTGGGAGCAATTCGAAGTTCAATTCATGTAGTTTTGCCATTGTTTTGAATGATTTGTCACACGGTGCGTTGTCTTGATGAAACAAATTTTTTTTCTTTGCCATATGCGGTCGTTTCTTTGCAATTTCGGCCTTCAAACGCTCCAATAACGCAATATAGTATTCACTGTTGATGGTATTTCCTTTCTCAAGGTAGTCGATGAATATTACACAACGCACATCCCAAAATACCGAGGCCATAACATTTCCAGCCGATTGTTGTGCTTTCGGGCGCTTTGGACGAGGTTCACCAGTTGCTGTCCACTCAGATGACGATCGCTTTGATTCCGGAGTGAAGTGATGTATCCATGTTTCATCCATTGTCACATATCGACGCAAAAATTCCGGTTTGTTACGTTTAAACATGGCCAAACACTGCTCAGAATCATCAACACGTTCTTGTTTCTGGTCGACGGTGAGCAAACGCGGCACCCACTTTGAACAGAGCTTTCTCATAGTCAAATGCTCATGCAATATAAAGCCAATACGTTCTTTTGATATCTTTACGATGTCAGCTAACTCACGCAACTTCACTTCTCGATCATTCAAATCGATTTTGTGGATTTTTTTTATGTTTTCTGGTGTTACCGCCTCATGTGGACGTCCACTGCGTTCTGCATCATCGGTGTCTCTACGACTACGTTTGAAGTCAGCAAACCAACGTGTTATTGTTGTTTCTGATGGAGCAGAGTCCCCATAACATTTTTCAAGCAATTGCTTCGCTTGAACGGTATTTTTTTCCCATCAAGAAGCAGTGTAAAATTAAAACACGAAATTGTTTTTGATCCATTGTTTTGAAAATAACAAAAGTAGAGTGACTCTTAGCACAATAACTCACAAACTAATGAATAGAACATCATGAAATTTTAACAGCTGTCTTTTTAGTACTAACTGAGAGAAAGGTGACTGCAATAAAACTAGCGCCATCTATGTGTTAGGTCCGGGACTTTTCAGCCCATGTGTTACATGATCAGCAGTCATTATTGTCACGAACTACCATAATACGCAATACAATATTTTCTATTTTGTTACTTGCCTTTTAATCCAAAATATACGAGGGCGGATCCTCATACTCCATCCCTCGCCTTCTTCTAATTGGTTGTTTGATTAATGTTTTTGACATTTAATACGGCACACTGACTAGACAATTAGATATGAAAAAGATGAGTGCAAGATTGGTGCCACGGATGTTAACCATTGATCAAAAAAGAAATCGTGGGTTGATTTGTAAGCGTCTTTTGGAAAGGTACCAAGCAAACAAGGAGAACTTTCTTAGTCGGTATGTGACCATAGATGAGTCATAATGGGTGCACCACTATGATCTCGAGACCAAAGTGGGATGTAGAGAGTGGAAACATCACGGTATTCCTACTCTACGCAAATTTAAGGCCGTGCCGTCTGCTGGCAACGTTTTGCTATCTGTTTTCTGAGATGCTCAAGGAATCAACTTATTAACTTACTATTTACAAACGGGACAGAGCGTGACAGGGGCCTACTACGCACAATTTATATCTAGATTGCGAAACGCTATTAAAGAGAAACGCCGAGGAAAGTTAAAGCATAGTGTGCTGTTCTATCAGGATAATACTCCCAGATATACATCTGGTATTGCTATGGCTGCTATACACCACGCAGGCTTTGAATAGGTGGAGCATTCACCATATTCGCCGGATCTGGCCCCTAGTGATTACAGGCTGTTCCCCAAATTAAAATAAATCGTACGTGGGGCAAAATTTTCCAGAAGTGAAGTGATGCAAGCTGTAGAGAGGACATCGGACAAATATTTTTCCAGGAGGCTGTTAAAATGTTGGAGCACCGATGGACCGAGTGCGTTAGTATAGAGAGAGACTATGCCAAAAAAATAGAAAACATAATGCAACTGTAGTTTTACTGTAAGGGGGTTAGGGCTATAGCATAGAGATCTACCCTCATATATTGATATTCGCGTTGCTTTTTATATTATACAGGATAATCCAAACTCCAAACTCCATGAAAACAACGGTTAATCGCAAAATAAACAAATTATTTTCCCACCGTCCTAATCCAAGTTTGGAGATTTCCCTATAAATTTATTTTCTTGGATAGCAAGTGGTCGTTCTGTTTCGTACGTACGCTCGACATTACTTATTTAAGAAACACTTTGCAACAACAACAAGTATCAAAATGTATCCTGTACTGTGTTTGACTTCAATCGCAAAACGGAAATGAGCATCATTCGCCGGTTAGACGATTCGAGAAGTCGGGTACTTGCACTGCGATGCGGACGAAATTACTCAGCTTTAATTATCAGTTCTCTGGAGAGATAGTAAGCTAATGACCGTTATCTCATTGTTAACGAGAGAACTGCGTATTGCTTGTCCAACCAGAGAACTTTATCGACACTGAAAAAGGGAAAACCCAATGAAGTTGAGAACGTTATTCAGGAAAAGAATAAGACACGTTCACTGGATAACAAAGTGAATCCGATACATTTATATTTTTGACAAAATAAAAACGTACATATTTCACAGACTTTCTATAATCAGAATCACCAGCTGCACAAGAAATTATTTTTTTAGCAAAAGAAATTGCGCAGACTAGAGTTAAAATGCATAATGCGGCGAAGACGATATTTAAATCTTAGTATTATTCGCAAATACTACCATATTAAAAAAACGTAAATAATAATGTAATTTATTTAGCGTAGCTTTTTCATGTACATAGTTATTAAGGAACACTTTTTATTGGGAATTATCGATTTCATTTTTCAAAATAATTCAAAAATGGTGTTAAGGACTTAACATTGTTTTTTGTATTTTATAAATTTTTTACTACTATGTATTTTATCTTCTTTGCATTATTATTTTCATTTAGAATATTACCTTATTTTTATTTTTATATTTATTTATTTTGCTCTCTTATATCCAATTTTATTTTAATATGTATGTACATTACGCATTGTATATGTATGCAAGTCAGCCATTCGCATTACGCTAGCTAAAACTGCCTAATTAGAAATCATTCACTGCAACGTCGTCGGATATGTAATGGGAGTTTTCTTGAAATTTAAGGTACACAAGCATAGGCAGTCGTCTCCCGCGCGACAGTCCATGTATTAGCGATCGTGCACTCTCGGTCACCTTTCGTGCCTCGTCGTAACGTGTACAGTAACGTCGTCGTAAGATTATTAGAGATTTCTAAGTTTTTCTAGTTTTGGCGGGAATCGTCGAGGACGTTGTCTATACATTTATTTCTGGCGGGAGTCATTTGGTAACGTCGTCGGACCACATGTATAGATTTTTTTAATAAGTATAAATTCTCGATTTTCTATCATCGTACGTCGAGGCTACTGTGTCCATTGTCGTCTATACATATTTTTAGTCTTCAGTTAAGTTTGTGCAGGAAATTATTTTGGTGAGATTGTCGGCGCGCATGTATAGACCTCCTCTACAAGTACGATCACTCCGCTTCTTGCTGACGGTCGTTGCGGCTGCAGCGCCCGTTGTCTTTTGTACGTTTGTTCGGTCCTTGTCGTATCGGGACTTAGAAATTTTTCATTTAGTTGCTCGTCGTAGCGGACGAGTGTCACGGACCAGTTTTCTTATGTAATGTCGGCATCATCGCTCCGTTTTACTTGTCGGTGCACAGTTCGCACATTTGCTGGTTACTGGATTTTTCCCTTCTTTGGGGCGCAGTAGTATAGAGCTAAAGATTGCACATAGCGTAATATTTCAAACGAGAACGCCTGGGTAGCTGTGAGATTACTTTTGTATTGAGATCGGCTATTATCGTTACTGTCGCCCTCGACCAGGCGTTCAAGCTCTAAGAGATAGGGTGGGTTCCCCTATAAATGTGAATATAACAAACGTATTTGGTCAAGTACAAATACATGCCAATAATACAGGGCCAAGTCCCTTAAGCAAATTTAAAACAAGGAAAGTATATTAGGCTCCCGGAAAGGGACATATAAATAAGCATAGCACCGAGGTGCGCTTATAAATTTAAGAAATAAATAGGGTTGGCTCCCCTATAAAAAGGTAGTGGTGCAGGCAAACAGATAGAGGCATTAGTACATGCCTCTAACAAAGCTTCAGCGGAAGCATATAAGAGTTTAACCTTTTAAACAGAATTAAGACATGCCTTTGCAACGTACATGCTGAGGCATTACTTTATGTTGCTACCAATGAAAATACATATACAAATGCTAATGTACATTACATGTATAAGAGAGCTCGAATAACTGCAATTATTGCAAATCTATATATCTTACGTACATCGTACATGTACATAGGCAAGAGTGGAAACCGTGTAACCATTTCATTTTTAAATATAGTTTTTTGCGCATGCGCATTGAGTTTCACTGTACAACCTCTCCTCTAGTAAATAAGCGAACATACTCTACAAGTAAGTATTGGTCAAGTAATTTAGGAACTTACGAGCAGGCTACAGCGGCGTTGTTCTTCAAACCAGGAGAACGTAACAAATGGGTTATATGATATAATTGCAGCAAGACTGTAACAGCAACGTGAATATTTTGCACTACCCACACGAAAAATCCAACATTTGTTTTTCCTGTGTCATTGAAACAGGTGTCGCAGTAAACTCAACTCTACACAAAATAATTGCCATATGCTCTAGCAAAAATAAGTAAAATTAGGATATAACAAATGGATTAAAAAAAACCTTAAGCTACTAAAAATATAAATTCATGTAGAGAATTAAACGCGTACAAAATGATATTTATGAAAAACAGCAAAAACTTACTGAACAGAGAAGTCTCCCAACTGCACACTCGCGTCTACTTGATTTATTACCAAAATGTCCTGTTAAAGATACGGTTCCTTTCCGGAAAAGATATAGATATCGGAGATTACCCAACAGGTTGTAAAAGGTTATGTATTTTAAGAACTTTTAGAGTCTGCGTAGGAAATATTGCATTTGCGATACATTTTTACTTTCAGTCGGTAACATGCTTAACAATAAGAACCCACGTGCTCTCGAAACGCTGGGTTCCGAATAATTATTAATTTGTGTAGAGTGGAGTTTACTGCGATACCTGTAAATTATACAACCTCACAGTCCTTGCAATCGTTGTGATACCTTCTAAAAACCAGAAGAAAGAGACGAAACAGCAAAGAATTATAACAAAAAACTTAAGATAAATACCAATGTATTAGGGCACCTGACTAGAGGTAACTTTGTATATTACACTTAACCCATAACGACTTATTAAATGATTTCTTTACGGTTTGGAGGAATTAACTACGCCACTATAAAAAAAACTATAAAAGGTTTCTCAAAAATATTAAAAACTATTATAAAATTGTTGTGGGTCTTACTTTGTGAATTGAAACACTTACTAATTTAACTTTTAAGTTTAATTAAAATTTAATATTAAAAGTACAATATATGTTTTGAGATTCGTACTGTCTTATGTCTATTTTGCATCTATTTTCATCTTAACATACTGTTTCTATATATTGTAATGATATAAATTATTGTCCTTTATTTACCAATGATTTTCTTCTATAATTTTACTAGTTCACCTATATATTTTTCGTCACCGTTTGGTGCACGCCGTTAATTTTCATTTTGGTTGATGTTAGAAGTTGGAGGCGAAGTACTCCCTCTTTATGAAATTTTAAACACAGATATTCAATCTGTACAGGTTTCTTTTAAAAGTTTTACAGATATCTACTTTGGGTATCCTTTAATAACTAATTATTCACAATTTTTCTTGTTAAAAAAAAGTCCCTTCAACAACACTTGCAGAGGAGACGTAAACTTTACTATCGTTCATCTTATATATCGCTTTTCGTAAACATATTTCTTATGTAATTAAATTTTTCTAAATTTCGCCTTAAAAGACGTTTAATATACAGTACTCACACATTTCAATTACATTGTATGAATATGCATTATTCCGAAATTGTACTCATAATCTTCGAAATATCTCGTACGACGAAAGGATGGCACGACTGGCAGCAATTTCCTTTATAATGTCACACATATCGAGTACCTGGGTGTATACTGAGTGGCGTACCATACAGGCGTACAGGCGAACCAATGCGTTGCCCTGGATATAAAACAAAAGAAGAACAGACAGATGAAGATCGGGAACAAAAGTGAGGGATGTTGGCATTTTTTTCTCCTAAGAAAGAATAAGTCGTTATTTTTCTCATATAACTCCGTAAAATTATAATTATCTTCGTATTATATCCAATAATAAAGTGTATATACCACATAAAAAATTTGGAAGTACCGGACGCTTACGGTGGAAGCTGAAGGCCAGTCCATCCCAAAACCGAGCCAGTGAGTATGATTTCAAAGGTTATAGACGTCGAATCTTCTTAATTCCTTCAAAATTAATTTTTATCTTTCTATCTCATATTTAGTTTCGTAAATTAATTAAAATACTTCAAGTTTAGCTAGTCAGGGATTGCCTTAGGTTTTCTGTAAAAACATTTTCTTTTGTAAAAAAGCGGTATATATAGATATATATTTTTTTATTTGTCAATGTATTTGTTTTTTTCAACTTTACATTTGGTATTTTAATTTAGAAAACATCTTCACTTAATTCAAAACAAATAAGTCAAAATTTTAATTCAAAGAACCCAGTTAAAAATTTTAACAAGCCCGAAATTTTCCACCACAATATGTACGAAAATTACCCAATTTCATAATTTTACGTAACCATCAATTAGGGTAGAATTCGTACTGTGAATGGTTATGCAATAAATTTAAAGGAAACATGAACTGAACTATTTCTTGTCACGAGAGTAACGACAGAACTACATATGGGCTAAACTAAACGGTTCGAAAAAGTATCATGTAACTCTCGATTTTGCCGTAATTATTCGAACATACATAGTCGTTGGATTTTAAATAAAAACAACTAGAGAATTATTGCAATTCTGTATAGGCATGAAACGATTTTTCTGTTCTACTTTATCCTCAATTATTAAAATAAATACTATATTGTTTAGTATTAACTATGATCTGCTACAGAAACGGTAATTTATTTGAGTTTACATAATTGAAAACATTATCATGCTGAAATGTGTACGGAGTATTAGTTTCATCTAGGCTTTCAATACATGGTACATACATAAATATACAATAATCTCCTAAAGCATTTTTCTATTGTTTTGGTCAGTGGTTTGGCAGGGGTTAATGCGGTTCTAATAAAAAAAAAAAACGATACGCATACATTACTGCAAAACGTATGTGCTTCGCATCCATAATGCTAACGTCGCATCATTGCATAACCTATTTTGGTAAAATCATTTGAAAATTGAGCTGCAATTAAAGTTGAATCCTGTCTCAGTGCTGTTATTACAATTTTATAACATCGTTACATAAAGCAATTCCAGATCTTACTTAAGCATTATCGATAATGAAACTTAGTTACAAATATTGAGCTTAAAAATTAATACTGTAATAGTCAGTTTTTGTCTATTATTGATATCATGAATATTAACTATTGCGACTGTGCGCAGATATAATTTCGTTATTGAGAGAACGCTGTGTAAGTAGATTCTGTTTCGTTTCTTTTTTGACCTTATTTGCACAGATCGCTTTGTCACATTTCAAAAGATCTATAAGAAACCTAACTCTAAACAAAAGCGAATACCGACCGAAACAAAGGAAAAAACAAACATATACTTAAAAAAAGGAAAACGTTTCACGCCACGGTGCGTATCGTGGCGATTTAAAACACAAGAAGCATGAAGAAGAAAAGAAGGAAATCCGACAAGGGGAAAGAAAATCTCGAAACAAACATTAGACAATAGAAAAACAGCGAGTTTACGAGCGAACCTGATTAACAAGCAAAAACTTGGTAATGATGGTATTAATGCGTAACTATAGATGGTAATCTATTATATTATTATTCTTGTTAAGTGGTAAAAATAATATTAAATAACTATATAGAGTCAGTAACCTGCTTAAAATTGATAGTGGTGACATCAAATGAACGTAAGCAAATAGAAATTTTCATCGGGGTTCGAAACGTTCTGTTTACGATGGGTTCCTCAGCTATTTCAAAAAGAACTAGAATGATATTACGTACCATAAGTCTAAAATGTATCAAGCCTTAAGAAATGAGCTTCTTCTGAAAATTTCGACGAATGTACAGTTTGTTTTAATCATCATATGTACCTTTTATTAGTTACCAGCGGCTTAAATCAATTTTGAGATATTTATTGACATCAGGTTGCATTTATTGTCATAAATATGTTTAACAAGTCCCATACCAAGTGTTTCGATAATCCAATCCAAACACAAATGTATTTAATGCCATTTCATCTCAGCAACTCCCATTTTTGACCGTTTCTAATTGAAAAAATAAAACATATTTTACTTACTATGCCTAACTTCACTCTTTTTCGAATTATTTCGACGAAATCATGAGGTATTTCGCCAACCGCTACGTAAGGGCAAGATAATTTATTAAACACTTATTTACTGAAAATTCAAACTTAACGCTGCATGAAGCTCAAATGAAATTAGCTGGAAAACAAATACAGGTTTACACAAGCTGATGAGGATTAAAAAACTTTAGAGGAAAGCGGCGGAATACAAAACTAGATCCTTTGCCCTCAGAATTTCACATTAATCGCTAATTAGTATGGGTATGCGAAAATGTTAACAGAGATCGGAACATCGTAATTTTTGCAGTTCAATCCTTATTTTGATGCTAGTTTGCTAGAAAGAAAGCACGCATATCTTGTGAATCTACAGTACTGCAAAGAATTGTTAAACATCCGCGAAGAAATTATGTTTGGAGTAGCTTTAATATTCAGGCTTTTGCATGGTTACACTTGTGTACAAAATCCTAAATACTGGAAGAATTGTGGCCAACCATTGGCTAGCTATTCCTCAACGGATTGGATATAGCAAGGAAATGATGATCCTAAGCATCGAAGATGTATTAGTCTAATCGAGAACGTGTGAGCTTAGATGGAGACCATGTTTAAAGGAAAACACTGCACTATCAAGCAGTTATCGGCGGGTTTGAACAATTTTGGTTCCCTTAAGTCCTCAAGTATGAATGTTTCAATTTATACTTGATAATGAAAGTGATTGAACACCTTACTACATAAGAAATATATAAATAAATTGCTGCAGTGTACGTTCACTATCAATAATCGGCCACATGCTCTTGCGCTACAGATAATATATAATAATATTTTATGCTCTTGCGCTACAGATTTTACATACACTATCGTCCATATATGTTTAGCCAAAGCAGAAAGTTTTGCAATACTTTAATTTATTAAGCTTTGTTGCATTCAACGATGACAATCTTAATAAACACCTATTTTAAATACATCTGCAACTCAAATAATGAAAGTATTACGAAGAAAAGACGTAATTAAGCACTCTATGGCCCGGAACAATGATCCTCATTGACAGCGGATTACTCTAATCTATTTATTAGATGAGTTGTATCGTTGGGACCAAACAGGTAAAAATTTTATTGTATCCCCTCTCTCTGTTAGGCCTCGTCCCTCGCGGACGTCAGAGTTAGACTTGAGTTACCACCGTCTAACGCCGGCTGGCTGAAGGAAATTTACACGGTCGCGTGGCAGCTCGTAAACCATTGCTACGCCAGAGTAACCCAGTGAAAAGAGTACAGTGAACCCGTAAACATTGGGATTGGCCGATAGAACAGTGGCAAAATGTTTTATGGACTGACGAATCAATATCTAAAGTGCTAGCTCAAAGCAGGACAGTGTTTGTCAGACGTTCCGCTAATGAAAGGATGCTTCTCGAATGCATTGCACCGAGAGTAAAGCACGGTGGTGGTTCAGTTACAGTTTGGGGTTGCTTTTCTTACTCAGGAACAGGAACGTTATATCGAATCGAAGGAACAATACGAAAACAGTAGTACCGCGAAATATTGGATACTTATGCCTTTCTTTCTGGGCTGCGACTAATCTGCGACAATTTTACTTTTATGCATGATCAGAATCCGAAACACACAGCCAGGATATGCAATAGTATCCGAATGAACAAAATCAAACAGATATTAGTTATGGCATGGCCACCACAAAGTCCAGATCTCAACCCTATTAAATTACTGTGGGATGAACTTGGTCCTATTTACAAGAAACAGCTTTGGAATATCCTTTAACAAGAATGGAACAACATTCTATGCGAAAACCTAAAAAAATAATCGAAAGGATGCCGCGTGTTGTTCGAAAGAATGTTTAAGAATTTTCTTAAGAATGAATAGGAAAAAATAAAACTTTTCATTAGATTTTAATAGTTGCTATTTTAAAGAGTAATAGGTTTACATCTTTAGTATTAATTACCTTTTATTTTTCGATTTTTAAAATTGTTGTTACTTGGCCCAACTTTTACGGATGGTAGTGTATATGTGAAATTAGTAAATGATTCTATGGCGAATTAGAAAATCATAGACAGCATGTTTCATTTCAAAACCCACAAATCATTCAGAATATTAAGAAATATATTCAATAATTCACAAAAGGATGTATATTAATTTAAATTTATCAGCAATATTAACGTAATGGTTACTGGCCAAACAAGAAAAATGGTCAAACACTACAGTGACCTAATAATTTTACTGAACAGGATTAGATCGTAAATAATTACATTAGATTCCCCAAACAGTTCATCATATCTTCGAATTTCACAATTCACCTGGTTTATCGTAATATTCATAAATCGATCATGCCATAGAGTTGGAGAAACACTAAACGTAATTAATCAAACATGTGAACGATTTGCTATTTGTGTTTGCATCTGTGTTGTCTTGTTAAGGTAAATTAAGGTACTACTTGTAGTTTGTTAAATTTGACAACCTAATAAGGACAGATATATCAAGGTCTTTATTATTATTATTATTCAGTTTTTCTGTAAATGCAACTGTTTACAAGGAACTTGAACTATGAACATAAAGAAAATTCGCACGTCAAGTTTATTTTAAGCATTATGTTTAATACAAAGGCTGGAGTAAACTAATATCGTTATACACGCTACTCACATTCCCTTCCATGCCTGGTTTTTCTAGATAACAAGCGGGTATGTGGCTATATATTAACCGATGGCATGATATAGTAGATTTGCATGTAGCATGATATATGTAGCTTACAAGTATAACTCTAATTTTAAAAACTGCCTACACTCTTCTAGGAGAGGTTTCTCTTTGGTCGTGGGGTAAAACTGAAGTTAATCGATCCTTACCCCGTAATAATGGGGTACCGTTTTAATAATTATCAAATATTTAGAAACAAGCCTCAAGTAACAAATTTATGCAATGTTGCTAAACAATTTAGCAACATTGTCAAATTTACATTTACACTTTATATTTTATAATAATAATTTTATAATAATAATTTTATAATAATAATTTTATAATAATAATTTTATAATAATAATTTTATAATAATATTTTATAATTTTATATTAAGCGAGATCCGCATAGTGAACCCGAGTTTGAGACAGCTTGCACATATTGCAGGTAACAATAGTTGCTGATTATATTGCATTTAATTGGGAATTTATTATAAAAGTATGGGCGTATATAAGCCATACAAAGCTACTCAGTTAATAAATGAATAACAAAAGGTATTGCAGTCGTCTATATAAAAAGTATTAGTTTTAGCTATAAGAATTGATATGCATCCCAGAGGTTCTCAAACACTATCAGTCCTTAGCTGCAGACTACTGCATATACGATCAAAAAAAATTAAAAAAAAAATTCATCCATTCCACCCCTTGTATAGTACCACTTATAATTTATTCTGTGAGAAACTTTACTATTTGACCAATAGGTATATACCAGTGTTTAACAATCTTAAGAGACAGTATCCTAAGTGGTACTCTTTAGAGATGTTTCCGGAATTGGCAAGAGATGGCGCACGAAGGTTAAAGTGGATTCATTGGTGGGCAAGGGCAAGCCTTTTTATGGCATCATTCAAAATATCAGACGTCAACTGTCAATAGTTGTTGTTTAAGAAAGTGTTATGTGTAGCGAGACAGGCGGTTTCGTAAAAATGGATAAAATCGAATTTCGTGTAATGATTAAACACTTCTGGATAGTTGAGAAAACGCCTACGGAATTTCGAAATATCTTTCTAGAGGTTCATGGCGGATGTACTCCATCATTTGTTCAAACGTGGCCGCACAAGCACAAGTGACGAACCACTCAGTGGACGCCCAAAAACCAGTACCAACGATGAAATGGTTGACAACATTCGTGATGCAATAAAAATAAAAAACCACACCAATACCCTGTTTTGCTTGTCGATTCCGGAAACAGTTCAGGTCGTCCCCGTATTACCTTAAGCAATGTAAACAAACTAAACATACTGAGAAATTAATACAATGTACTACAATATCCACAAAATGCTAGAGTTGTTGTTTGGGTTATTCCACCGACAGCATTTCAACCTCTGCACACCAAAAAAACGGTAAAATTTTGAGGTTCAAGCATCATGCTGTGGGAGTGTTTTTTATGGTTAGGTATAGGCACTTTACATAAGATAGAAGCCATAATGAATGCTCATGTCGATGTAAACATACTACAAAGTGTCATGTTACTATATGCAAGGGAAGAAGTGCCACTGCCAAAACATGTTTGCTGTAAAGCAAAAATATGGTTTCGGGTTGGCCGTCACAATTGGCATATTTAAACCCAATTAACAATCTGCTGTTAAACCGCACGAACTGTGGAGAATATGTCAAGCTGAATGGCAAAAAATTTCAGTAGAGACATATAGGCAACTGCTAAACTCGCTACCCCACAGGGGTCAAGTGATAAAGAATAAAGGTCAAGAAACAAAATATTCAGTTTTTCTTTTATTGCTTAAGTAAAAAAGAATTTGGATAGTATTTTGGAATTATTGCTATTTCAATGCACAATTATTTCCTATGTCCTACAATATAAACAGTTTTATTTTCTCTTTGATATTAAGAAATCTATTTATTTATTATTGTAGTTGTGTAACATGTAGGAATAAAGAGTTCAATAAACTTGAATTTCTTTTATTTAACGTATAAATTGATATTTCAACCAAATTAAGATCACTGCTACTTTCATGCACGCGATTGTACCTCAGGAGGATAGGTGTTCTTGTCTACGTCAACATACCGCCACTGCTCGTGAGCGAAAACCAAATGCCGTCTCTATAATAAACTCGGATCAGACGCTAAGAAAACGGCTTAAAGAAGTCGATCTGACTTCTCGTAGACCTGTGCGAATGTCTCGCTTGAGTAACGATCACAAAACTAAACCTCTAAACTTCGCACGCGACTTGTACAATGACATCTTCACTACAGGATGTCTATGCTTCTTATTGACGAGTCACAATATAATCTCATTCGTTGCAATGACTGTGTACGAATATACAGACGTCCCTAAAAATGAAATGAATACGTAGGCTTCTACGGCCAGAGTTAGTAATAAACGAGCTACTTCCGGAATTCGACCGTGTCATGATGAGATATATGTATAAATGAAATAAGAGTAAGTAAGTTTATTGGGCACTATTGTTCTTTTCATCTTCTCTCTTTTTCAAAACCCCACTTTCTCATTCTTTTTCTTTTTATCTCTTTTTCTTTCTTTCTTCTCTTACTCTTATTTTATTTCTATATAACACATGGGCTGAAAAGTCCCGGGCCTAACACATAGATGACGCTAGTTTTATTGCAGTCACCTTTCTCTCAGTTAGTACTAACCTTCAAAAGACAGCTGTTAAAATTTCATGATATTCTATTCATTAGTTTGTGAGTTATTGTGCTAAGAGTCGCGCTACTTTTGTTATTTTCAAAACAATGGATCAAAAAAAGTTTCGTGTTTTAATTTTACACTGCTTCTTGATGGGAAAAAATATCGTTCAAGCGAAGCAATGGCTTGAAAAATGTTATGGGGACTCCGCTCCATCAGAAACAACAATAAAACGTTGGTTTGCTGACTGCAAACGTGGTCGTAGAGACACCAATGATGCAGAACGCACTGGACGTCCAAATGAGGCGGTAACACCAGAAAACATCAAAAAAATCCACAAAATCGTTTTGAATGATCGATAAATGAAGTTGCGTGAGTTAGCTGACATCGTAAAGATATCAAAAGAACGTATTGGGTTTATATTGCATGAGCATTTGACTATGAGAAAGCTCTGTTCAAAGTGGGTGCCGCGTTTGCTCACCGTCGATCAGAAACAAGAACGTGTTGATGATTCTGAGCAGTGTTTGGCCATGTTTAAACGTAACAAGCCGGAATTTTTGCGTCGATATGTGACAATGGATGAAACATGGATCCATCACTTCACTCCGGAATCAAAACGATCGTCATCTTAGTGGACACCAACTGGTGAACCTCGTCCAAAGCGCCCGAAAGCACAACAATCGGCTGGAAAGGTTATGGCCTCGGTATTTTGGGATGTGCGTGGTGTAATATTCATCGACTATCTCGAGAAAGGAAATACCATCAAGAGTGAATATTATATAGGGTTGTTGGAGCGTTTGAAGGCCGAAACTGCAAAGAAACGACCGCATATGGCAAAGAAAAAAGATTGTTTCATCAAGACAACGCACCGTGTCTCAAGTCAACCAAAACAATGGCAAAACTACATGAATTGAACTTCGAAGTGCTCCCACATCCACCGTATTCGCCAGATTTGGCTCCCAGCGCCTACTGGCTGTTCGCAGACCTCAAAAAAATGCTCGCCGGTAAGAAATTTTGCACGAATGAACCTCTTCATTCGCTGAAACTGAGGCCTATTTTGAGGCAAAAGATAAATCGTTCTACAAAAGTGGTATTGAAATGTTAGAGCGGCGCTGGAATGATTGCGTTGCTCTTGATGGAGATTACGTTGATGAATAAAGCTAATTTTGAACCAAAAATACCGTGTTTTCTTTGTTAAGCCCGGGACTTTTCAGCCCATGTGTTATATCTTATCATGGCACGGTCCAATTCCGGAAGTAGTTTGTCTCTAAGAATGTTACACTGACACGTATATGTTATATAGGAAGTTAACCGATTTGAAAATGAATCAACTATACTAATTTATGCTGAGATGATTCTGTAAAAACACATTATACCATCTGCAAACAATTCAGCGAGACCCTTATTAGAAGATAACTATTGTGCGTATTATAAATTCTAACTACTTGTAACTAATAACTTCTTCCTTGAACAGAAAATTCAAGTGTTGGAGTGGCCCGGCACGAGTTCAAATTTAAATGTCATCACATGGATACTAAGAAACGTACCTCAGACGCTTCAGGGCTTGGCTGAGGGTTTCATCTGAAGAATGGCACGTGGTACCATAAGATACGTTAACATTGCTGCATGCTTCAATGATGCCAAACCGTGACACATACAGTCCTTGTCCATTTCATTAGGGCCACCTTACAAATTTAAGCTTTTGTGTGTTTTCAACGCGATAATTTACAAGTACAAGTATAAAATTCAAGAATAGGGTTTAGAATACCTATCCAAGTACGTTCCCTAGATATATTTCTTGGAAAGTGCCACTTAATCACCTTTTGCCTATTATTATCCCCCTTAGAATCATTCTGTACTGTGTAGAAGATGGGTAAAAACAAAACTGAAACACACAATAATTCGTACAATATTATTTGGATCGGTTACTATTGTAGAACGTATATTTATCTGTCTATGTAACAATGTTTTCCGTATTTACGTGTTAGTGTTGCACTTTAAGTTATTGCTTGTATGAGCTCTATATTTTTTCGTTGTGGGTAAAAAAGAGCACATACCAAATGAGAGAAAACTGCATATTAAGGCATTTTTGGGTACAGGAGTGTATTCTCAACGCCTAATTGCAAAGAAAGAAGTATCCCGACAAACAGTGCAGCGAATCGCCGTTTTAATGAAAGAAAAGATACCCACTACAAGTACCGGAAGAGCGTTTTGCCGCAAGAAAAGGATCACTACCAATCGAGACGATCGACGTATCCTGGAACTAGCAACTGGAAACCGAGGTTTATCCGCCAAAGACATAGGAAATGTAATGTCTCAACAAGAAGTGCAAAAAAAGCCAAGATTAACACCGATGATGAAGCGAGCATGTTAGGAATGGGCAAAACGTCATCCACATTACCTAACTGAAGATTGGCGGAAGGTAAGACAAAATAATTTAACTGAATATGTAAATCAAGCAAAATTTTTTTGTCTGAATAATGACTTTTCGTTAAAGATCGTATTCAGCTATGAGTCAAAACTAGTAGCCATAACCAAAACAGCTCAATTTGCTAGACGACGTCCATCTGAACGGTTTGGTGAAACTAGTGTACTAAAAACGGTGAAACACTGTCCGTCAGTTATGGTATGCGGTATGTGTAGCCAAATGACGTTACAGTTAAATATACCATTAACGCCTGCATAGATAGTATGCCAAAAAATATAAGAGGAATTATAAAAGCCAAAGGTGTCATCACAAAATATTGGTTATATAGTTGTGACGATGTCTATAAACTGTACTGAATAAACTTACGCTTGCACAATACGACTTTCATTATATATTTCAACAAAATCGCCACTTTAGCAAGTGGCCTTAATAAATTGGACAGGGACTGTATTAATGGAAGGCGCACGCTGTACTAAAGCTCGATATTTAGCTGTGAATATTTTCATTATCTTATATGTAATAAATAACATTTTTCAATAGTTTCTCAATGGTCTCAACTCAAAAAACCGATAAATTGGAATGTTTGTTTCAATTGTGTTAGCGATATTTGAAGAAAAGTATATCGATATTGGCATGTGCACATCTATTTTCAATATGAAACCAAACAAACATATTCCTCTGCACGACTAAAAACTGTTCCTTTGATTTTGTCTAGCAGTATATTTACTAGCCACTAAAAGGGATTAGCATCCATGGATAATAAACTTAATATGATCGTCACATTCAAATAACCAATCAAAATGCATTGTCTTGCATGACCTCGCAGCAGACTTCTACCAATCCCAATCGGATTGTTACTTCTTTTTAAGTAATTGAAAACAGTAATAAATGACGGGTTTGAAAAGCCTTAAAGCTAATTAGTTAGCTGCTTTAAAAAAGAACGCAAATTTACATTTTAGTAAATTGCAACATAACATACTTGAGATTAAAAATGATTAGTCTCCATTTCAGTACTTTAGTATTATATTTATTAAAATAAAATGTGTCTAATAAGAAAATACTTCAAACTTTCACAAAGTACACTGCACATGAGCGATATATGGCCAAATAATCGAATTCGAATTTGACGTTTTACACGAACAAGCTAAAGACACACGGATTAGCGAGAAACACGGATTATGGAAACATGCATAACCGCAGTTTCACTGTACATAAATTCATGGTTAGTATATGTTCAGATAAATATTTACTGATGTATAACAATAAAATATGAAATGCAATTAGTACCAACCAAATGCTGAAGCACATTTGTAGATAATAATGTATTACAATTGCAACCTCTAACCAATGCATTGACTGTAAATCTATTGCTGATTGTGATTGGTATTCACTGAAGCTGTATGCTATCAGTTGGACATAGTTACTCTTTAGGAACACTAATTATGCATACATGTATAAAATGTCACCTACTTAGGATGTCCCTTTCATTCAGTATCGATTATTGTAAAAGTATATTATTTCTGATAAAAAACGTAATGGATACTCCTATTCTTAGTCTGATACCTTTTCATTCCTATTATAACCTGGATAATCATGTTAATTTATTCTTGTAAAAACTCACTACAGCAAGACAGTACCTGATTATGTATTCAGTTTAATATATATGGACCGTCGTTAAGCAAAGTTATTTCGTGTGCGTTGATTTATGTACGTACATTTGTTTTTGAATAGATTTTTTTGTGGTTTTAATTATTCTAGCTGAGAGAGTTCACACGCCTTATTGTACGGCTTCCCTGTTTGTATCAAGAAAGATTTCATGTAGATAATAATTACGAGGGCTCGTTATTTTGCGCACAGCATAATTAAGCTAAATTACAGAGAAAATCAGATCAATGTCCTTAAAGCGTCGTAATTTTACAATACTATCCAAGATTCATCTTAGTTTTTATTGGAAAGGATGTTAATAATTAATAACACTAAGAAAATAAATTATAAAACTGAATCAAACAAATCTTATTTGAATTTTTAATTGAAACGATGACTTCGTATGGCTTCCAGAAAATATTTAAACAGATATTTGGGTCCAAATTAACACACTTTCAATCACGGATAGAAAAATAATAGAATGAACGTACGTTTTACTTAACACATGGGCTGAAAGGTCCCGGGCCTAACACATAGATGACGCTAGTTTTATTGCAGTCACCCTTCTCGCAGTTAGTACTAACCTTCAAAAGACAGCTGTTAAAATTTCATGATATTCTATTCATTAGTTTGTGAGTTATTGTACTAAGAGTCACGCTACTTTTGTTATTTTCAAAACAATGGATCAAAAACAATTTCGTGTTTTAAGTTTACACTGCTTCTTGATGGGAAAAAATACCGTTCAAGCGAAGCAATGGCTTGGAAAGTGTTATAGGGACTCCGCTCCATCAGAAACAACAATAAAACGTTGGTTTGCTGACTACAAACGTGGTCGTAGAGACACCGATGATGCAGAACGCAGTGGACGTCCAAATGAGGCGGTAACACCAGAAAACATAAAAAAAATCCACAAAATCGTTTTGAATGATCGAAAAGTGAAGTTGCGTCAGTTAGCTGATATCGTAAAGATATCAAAAGAACGTATTGGCTTTATATTGCATGAGAATTTGACTATGAGAAAGCTCTGTTCAAAGTGGGTGCCGCGTTTGCTCACCGTCGACCAGAAACAAGAACGTGTTGATGATTCTGAGCAGTGTTTGGCCATGTTTAAACGTAACAAACCGGAATTTTTGCGTCGATATGTGACAATGGATGAAACATGGATACATCACTTCACTCCGGAATCGAAACGATCGTCATCTGAGTGGACAGCAACTGGTGAACCTCGTCCAAAGCGCCCGAAAGCACAACAATCGGCTGGAAAGGTTATGACCTCGGTATTTTGGGATGTGCGTGGTGTAATATTCATCGACTATCTTGAGAAAGGAAATACCATCAACAGTGAATATTATATAGCGTTATTGGAGCGTTTGAAAGCCAAAATTGCAAAGAAACGACCGCATATGGCAAAGAAAAAAATTTTGTTTCGTCAAGACAACGCACCGTGTCACAAGTCAATCAAAACAATGGCAAAACTACATGAATTGAACTTCGAATTGCTCCCACATCCACCGTATTCGCCAGATTTGGCTCCCAGCGACTACTGGCCTATTTTGAGGCAAAAGATAAATCGTTCTACAAAAGTGGTATTGAAATGTTAGAGCGGCGCTGGAATGATTGCGTTGCTCTTGATGGAGATTACGTTGATGAATAAAGCTAATTTTGAACAAAAAAAACGTGTTTTCTTTGTTAGGCCCGGGGCTTTTCAGCCCATGTGTTATGTCACACGAACAACTTTGTTTTCTCTTGTTTATCTCGTTAGATAGGTGAAAGAATCAAATAAATCCTTGAGTCAAATACTTACATTTACTTGCCACTATTTATGGTTTAGTAGTTGCAATAACTGTTATTGCCGTTACCCAATACTGTTATAGCAGTGGTCACTGCAGTAAAATGGGTAATTTAGTTAGTTATATCGCTGACTAAGTGTTTCTTCCTAAAAATTGCGAAGAAGAAAACGTCGGGTAAGACTTTCGCTGGATTATCATAAAGACGGTATATTGAAGACTGTATCAGGTTCACATGTGTTCTATATCTATCTACTTTCATAAACCGCCCTTAATCTTATATCAAAACTGTTTTAAGAATTACCCAAATATCAGGATATAAAAGGCATTAACTAACAACGAAATGTTTTTAAACTGCAATAAAAGTAGTGGTATAAAAACTTGCATTCTGTTTGCGCTGAAATGCAGTAAAAAATTGTGTATATGAATTTATTAAAAAAGTTAAGATCGCCATATAACTGAGCACTTTCAAAAAGTTTACTTTTGCATGCGGATTCCTGGACTATTCACTATTCTACTTTCTTAAAACAAGACATTTTTGCCGAAAAAGACACTCAAATATTAAGAACTCCTAAGAAAACAACGGGCCTTATTTCGTGTTTGGATGTAAGCATATGGCAAGGACCAATAGAAACATTTACCATAGCAAATACTTTCTGCCCCGAGAACGCCTTGATAGTTGTCAGTTGCATTGCATGCATTTGTAAGAGTCATCGGTTATTTTCGCTAATGTCGCCCTCAACCAGACGTTCAGGCATCAGTATAGAAATAAAACTATTAAATAGGATTTGGCACCGCTATAGAAACGTATAGACAAGCACAGTACTACATAGTGCACTTAACAAAACTATTTACTATAGAAACTTAGTGCATACATCAATAGCGTCCATGCGTTTAACACAGCTATTGCGGAAGCATTACAGAGAAACTTGCCTCGTAAGCGCTATGACGGTGCTTCGTATGGCACTAAAATCAAAACTGAATGCATACAAATGCGCTAATATACGTACTTGTGCAAGGATCTCGAATTGCTGCATTTAGTGCATATACTATATATACTCAAATACGTTGTATCTGTACATATAGGCATAAGAGCGGAAACGCATATATATTTTTTATATACACTAGGATGACAGAATAAAATAGACACCAGGTAAAGCGGTATAAATATGTAAACAGCTAAATTCTAAGAACGAATTAAGAACTTTCTCTTGTCATTAGGGTAGGGGTAGATGTATCGGAAGGAATTCGTCATAGTTTAGTATCGTTACAACTATGCCTCGCTTACAAGGTTCGAGTGATATTACCGACTTCACCCGGGGTGTCGCATCGTTGGCCAGAGTGAACGCGGCGCTTCGCAACGTGAAATAAGTAAATTTTTAAATATTCCGTTGTCCCCACAGTTAACCGTGTGATTACACAATTTAAACGCAAGGAAAAAACAACACTGGAGACGAGACCAGGTCGTGCCGGACTTTCTGAAAGAAGTAAAAGGGTGCTTGTGCGCGAAGTGTTAAGAGAACCGCGAAAAAGTACAGCTGAGCTTGCGGCAACTTCACGGAAAAGTCAGCGCACCGTTCTATGATACCTCCACAGTGTGGGAATGTATAAAAGAGTAGCAAAGAGAAAACCTCTCCTTACGGCGTTTCAAAAACAGCGCCGAATGGCTTGGGCAATCGAAATGCGAACGAAGCCCGAAGAGTTTTGGCGGTCTGTCATTTTTTCAGACGAAAGCAGATACTGCCAATTCAGTGATAGTGGTCGTACGTGGGTATGGAGACGTTCGTCACAGCAACTGGACGACAAATTTTTGCATCAGACGGTGAAATACGGCGGTGTGAACATCATGGTGTGGGGCGCGATATGGTATGGTGGAAGATCGCAATTAGTAATCTGCGACGGAAATATAAATGCGGCAAAATATATCCAAATATTAACAGAAGGACTACTACCGATATTCGACAACGCCAATTTATCTAAAGAAGACGCCACTTTTATGGAGGACGGAGCACCCTGACACAAAGCAAGAACAACAACCACATGGAAAGAGGAACAGGGGATTCGGATTTTACCATGGCCAGGCCAATCACCGGACATGAATCCGTTAGAGAATGTTTGGCACATAATCCAGACAAATATGGCGAAACGACCCCGAAAACCCAGCAATAAGGAAGAACTCGTGGCAGCTGTTACAGAAGAGTGGTTAAATATTCCAGAAAACACCATTAATCATATAATAGATTCTATGGCACGACGACTCGCAGCACCTCACGCAAGTAAAGGTGGATCGACAAAATATTAGCCTAATTTAAAAATGTTAAAATATTGTGTATATATAACGAGAATAGAATCTTTTTTTTAATTAGTAGGTGTCTATTTTATTCTGTCACCCTAGTGTACGTATATGAAAATATATAATGAATATAATAAATTGTATTTTACACACATACGTACTGTCTTTGATTCCAAAGCCCGCTGACCAAGCGAGTGAATAAGCGAATATTTTATAATTGTTCATCAAATCAAGAGAAGATGGGAATCCCTTCAAATTCATTTAAATTGATGAGTCTTGTATTCTTTCATCAAAATTACAAAAACTAAAGAGAACTATGGAGTAAAGCGCTTTTAGGTAACAGTCACGTTAGTCACTAACATTAAAGGAAATATAACATTTATAGAAACCGATTTTAAATTAATTAACAATAAAATTATTAAAAACAAACAAAATTACTGCAGTAACGAAATATAGTTTTACTAATTCCGTTTACTACTGATTTGTACTGCATAACCGTACGGTACAATTTCATTTATTAATAATTAATGGGATAAATTTTATTAATCTAAAGCAGATAAATTATTTGTTACAGCTGGTCTCTAATTTGTAACTGTGGTATTTGTGACATCGTCGCAGGAATTGTTACGAGAAAGTTTAGCGATTTAATTCAAATAATGTAATTTCATGCGGACGTGTATGTAATTCGGTTATCCGGACACACTACGATTTCAGTATAACGGGTATTGCTTTCTGGGAAACTATTCGAATAGTTGCAAATGTCTCTTCAACATATAAGATGTTTTAAGTCTTCAGGAAGCTATTTTATCAGGTGAGACTATTTACCAAATAAGTTTCTTTTGAACCAAATATTCACGCAAAGGCCAAGATAACTGAAGGAATTACATAGTGTTTATTTAAGTTCCTGGTTGTAGTTGAGTAAACGTTTGACGATTTCAAAGGGTTATCTGAGAAAAGGTCAACTTTCTGTAATTCTCTATAGTACCTTTGCATTTCCAGTCTTTTGATTTACCAGAAAAAGATTTTGAAACGCTACGCAGAGTAATATCTCTTTGGAATGATTATTCTGAAAATTCAATGTATCTAAATACAAAAAAAAATAGCATCATACTGTAGCAGCATTATTTCTAGACGCATCCATAGAACCTCCACTTGAAAAGAAACTGTTGGCATGTGTAAGTTTATTATGACCTTGTCGTTTCTCACTTGTTTACTTTTGTTTGCTGTTATATAGACAGCAATGTTGCTAAAACAATAGAATAGAGTAAACAACAAGTATTCATAGGAAGTCCTTAGAATATTTTTCTAGAAAGTATTTTTTAATCTTCCTTATGAAACAATAGTTTACTTGTATATTACTGATATTGTTTCATTGTATGCTTAATAAAAAGTGGATACATTATTGTTAAAAATGAAAATAATTATAGGGTATCTTAGATGAAGCATCAATCTTATGTGGAATAATACAATTCCGAGATCACGAACGTCTGATGATGCCTCGGAAAGAAAAGGATATACTGTTCGACAAATAAGTTTCGAGACTGACTGTGAGAAAAATAATATTGAAACAAGAAATATGAATATTTTCCAATCTTCTATTCAAAATATACTCCTCCAGTTTCAATATACTTGGTAGAGCGACTCAACAGTGATTCCTATGCATCTTCTAGCTCATTTTGTGGAATTGCCTGTACTGGTTGTGTCGTAGCTGTTTTGATGGTCGAAATGTCTTTAAAGGAACATCCTTCCAACTTCAATTTTAATTTAGGGAATAGAGAGGAATTGCATGGAGTCAAATTAGGTGAATACGGTGGATGATCCGACACACAGTCCTGATTTACAGTCAAAAATTGACGAACAATAAGTGAGGTGTGACTCGGTGCATTATCGTGCAACATACACCAGGTCTCTCGGTTACGATTTTAGGGTCGAATGCGATGGGTTCAACAAAGGCTTCAAACCTTCGAGATATTTGCAAGTAATTGTCTGTCCAGTTGGGACGAATTCTCTGCTCCCAATGTTCATTACACTATGTAATGTGATTTTTTATGGAAGTTTCCGTATCTTTTTGCGTTATGGTAAATTTTCCTACTTCTATTTCGCACTTTGACGTTTACTGAGCACCATGTGTCGTCACTCATAACAATTGATATCAGGAAGCTTGAATCACTTCTGGCGGCTGCAACGACTTCTCTAGAATGATTGACATACACCCATTTTTGGCCATTCGTCAAAGTGTGTAGAATAAATTTTGAACAGACCTTTGTCTTGCCCAAATTCTCGTAAAGAATGATTCTGATCGTTTCTCTGGTGATGTTTAAATTCTCTTCCATCGGTTTCAGCAAAGCATTACTTTCATTCTCAATAAAACCACGTACTTTCTCGATCATTTCTGGTGTCCGAGGTGAAATTAATCTTCCTTCACGATTATTATCTTCTAATCTCCCTCTGCTTTCCAAAAAACATTTATACCACAAAAAGACATTTGCTCTACACAAACAATTATCGCAGCACACTTCCTCCATCCACCAGAATGTACTGATACAATTTTACTAAGTTTTGCGTGAAATTTCATAATTGTTCTTTGTTTTATGTTAGTATTTTAGTATTGATCTAAAAGGCTATTTTGGGAAAACTATCATAACATTGCCATTTATGGACCGATTGAAGTAAAATTGGTATTATTGCAAAGAGGAATGTCACAGAATTCAAACTTCGCCCTAAACACATATTTGGCGCTACTGATTCCGCATGGTTCGAGCCTCGGAACTTATTTGCCGCACTGTGTGTATTCTCGCCGCACAGGCCTTGTTAAGATTGAAACTGAAAATTATTAGAGAAAAAATGCTGTGTAATTCTCCCTATGAACAGCTTCTAAAATCCTATTTATTAAAGTTATTTATAAAATTAAGAATTTCCTGTTCTTTAAAACATATTAATGGAAATTTTCTTGCCGAAAAGGGCAAAAATCTAAGTTAATTAAAATATTTGCAGAGAGTATGGGATACATTTTATTTTAACAAATATATATTCTCTTATTACCTTTGGTAAATTGGATATTATATAATTAATAACAAAAAGCAATGCATACTTTTCAAAGCTGCGATATTAATACTCAACTATTATATTCCATTTCAAATTAAGATATGGCACTTTACTACCTGATGACATGATTCGATTCAGGACCTTAAAACATCAAAGAAGCCGACAATTTTGTCCTTTCTGTCTATTCTACGATGAAGATAAATTGTTATTTACAAATACTAATACAGTAAATGGTTTTTATCTGTAAAAAATCGATGGACTGTAAAAGCATAAGTACACACAATATACATCTACATCCCGTTATTGTATCCTTGAGGCCGTTAGATCAATTTATTTAAGACTCAGGATGCTCCTCTTAAGTATATCCTTAACGTTATTTCTGCTAATAACATTCTGTTTTTGCATTAAAATATTACGAGTAACTAACGCAAATTTCTAATCCATATAATATATAATCTATATTCAACCAAGCAATCAAATACAAACAAAAATAATGATTCGCGCAAGCAGACATGTGATATTGTACCCGAAAATAAAGACGGTCCTGCACATAAAATATAACTTCTCACGTAAGACTAAAGAATTTCACATGCTCACTTACGGAAGAAACGTAAACAATTCTAAAACCGATTGAGATAGCTCACGATAAAAATACACTCTGGAAGAAACGTTTCTTTCATTAAGTTTGTTTTAATTCTAAGATAAAACAATTCCACACACACCTAGCCTACTCTATATTTTAAAGTTGTTTTTCGTTATTTTCTTTTTTATCGTACAGGTTTCCTTTATATAACACCATAGGTCTTTTTAGATCCGTAACATAAGACCTTTTGAATGCCAACATTTATGAAATATTCACATAACGAAGACGTTAAATGGGAACATTAAAAGCTTAAAATTGTCCAAGATATAGATATATATATATATATATATATATATATAATAAATATGTAAATGAAATTTAATATGTGTGCATGAATGTTCAAATATTGCACCTAGACTGTACTCTTTTGTGTAAATGCCCTTGTATTATAATTAGTTAATCAATAAAATTATGATTTTTGCATATTAAGTATATTTATAGAAAAAGTAACTTGAATAAAATATTATATAAATTTATATCTGTTTACATCTATTAAGTTTTCAATTTTCTATCACCACTAAGGTTTTATTAATTACTCAAAACTTCTTCGTATCAGCTATATTTTTCTTTTCCAGCGTTTGTCGTGTTAATCGTAAATACTTTTTATTTAAAAAGAATGATACCTTATATTCAAGATTAAAAACTTACAATACACATTATAAATATACAAGAGGGACATTATTACCTCTAAGCAAACGTAAATTTGTATAATATTTTGTTTAAATACTTTTCTATAAATACAGCTGCGAGCAAATGTTATAGGCAGGGTAACTTTTTTAGCGTTACGATAAGACGAGAATGTCAAAACTAAAAAAAGAACACATAATTCAGTTTATAAGGTTCTTTTATTAAATAAACCAGTATTTAATGCTGCCTCCTCTAGCCTTTATTACAGCTTTAATTCTTTTAGGCATAGCAGCTACCAGTTTATAACATGTTTCTGGGGAAATAGACGCCCATTCCATAAACACTGTTTGCTTTAGGGATTCTTTAGAGGCGTGGTTGTATTTACAAACCCTGTCCTTCAATATATGCCATAGATTTTCAATAGGCGAGAGGTCAGGCGATTGTGGGGGCTAGTCCTAAATCTCCAGTTGGTTATCAGCAAACCATTTCATTACACGTCGAGCCTTGTGGCAAGGGGCATTGTCTTGCTGAAAGTAATACTCCTCTGAGTCCATATCATAAAATCTGACAATTGATGGTTCGAGAACCTCTTCCAACATCCCGATGTAGCGTGCCCCATTCATGCGGCCCTCGCACACATGGACTTCCCCTACACCTTGTGCAGACATACATCCCCAATTCATAATGCTTCCACCGCCGTGTTTAACAGTAGGTAAAATACACTCTGGGGAAAATGCTTCCCCGGACCTCCTCCGAACATAACTTGCTCCGGAAACGCTGTGCACCTGCACAGAATAAACGAAGAACTTTTTGGTGAGAAAAGTAGGGGCGGTGAGTTCAATTATGTATATTGCAGGAATTATGAAATATTTTTAAGTACTTACGTCTATATTAGATTCATCGGACCAAAGTACTTTGGCCCAGTCATCTACAGTCCAATGTCGGTACTTATTTGTCCACGTAAAGCGTTGCTTGCGGTGTAGCTCGGTCAGCAAAGGCCTGTGTCGCGGTTTCCGGGCACGTATATTCTCCGCAGTTAACCTTCATCTTACCGTATGCACGGAGATTGGTGCGTCTCGTTGAGCAAGGAGCTCCGCAGAAATCGCTATCGCGGATTTGTGCCTATCCCGGACCGCGATATGGTCTATCAATCATTCTTTTCGCACAGTGGTTACACGTTTTCTACCGCTCTTGGGTAGATTATGATACTCTCCAGTCCTTTGGTAGCGGCTAATTGTGGTTTGCACAACGCGAACATTTTATTGTCTTAGCAATTTTTATTTGTGACAATCCTTGTTTGTGCATTAAAATTATCTGACCTCACAAAGCCTCAGACATTTGGGGCTTTTTTGGCATATTGTGTATACACAAACTTAGAAGAGAAGGTCCGTACTCTAAATGAACTTTTGAAACCGACAAACGACGTTTCTTTCTCTACGCATAATATATTACTCAACCTAAATAGCTTCGTAATTTATATTTTCTAGGAATTTCTACTTTATATAATGACCAGGTATAGGTTCGCAGTACCCTTGTTCTAAGAAGCGCCACCTGCTGCGCGAAACACGTGTTTGATTAGGGTGCCTATGAGATTTGCTCGCAGCTGTATATGTATCCGAGGATAAAAATTTCCTGAATTAATTATTTATAAGGCAATAATATATACGCGGTATGAATTTTATTTTACTATATGTAACGTTATTTAAAATAAAATACGAAAAATCCACATAAGATCCTATTATATGGTCTACAGCCTCGATTGCGTATGTAGTCTTTGTTCCAGTCGGTCGCTGTGAAAGAACAGCGCTGAATTGAAGAAAGACTGTTCGAGCTTTCTTGTTCTACCCTGTATGTGTAAATTCCAGTACCAGAAGTTGTACAGTGAATATGTTAATTTATGAAATTTCATACCATATACGCCTACTTTCTGCTTATATTACTACATATTTTAATCTATAATCAATAACTATTTCAGAGATAACAAAACACATCCGTCCACTCACCATCAGCATCTGAATTCCCATGAGTGGGTATGGTCGCATTTTGTTTATCATCTATAAATCAAAATGCTTTTTATTTGCGTTTATGATAGTGCTGATATATCGTTGTACATTTATCTTTTGAGCACTACAAACGATGTCTCCTCGTAAGTGCAATTCTCCGAAAAAAAGAACCTTTGCATTTTTCTTTGTGTTGCAACAATATTACGTAACTATAAACCAACCGTTTTTAAATTTTTACTGGTAATTTTGGAATGTTAACTTGATGAGCAAAACAAATTATAATGTTACGTATTACTTAAAAGCATCATGCAATAAATTAATTATTCTCACTATAAATATTTATACGTATACCATGCTATGAAGGAGAAAAACTGTACCTAATTATCGTATTAATATGAGAGTAGTTTAGATAACTTTTGAAATAAACTATAAAATGGTTTGGAAAGAATATCTTGACAAAATGTCAAGATATACGTGGAATTTGTAAAACGAATTAATTTTATACAGTATGTTTCAAAAGTTTGAAATAAAATTCGAGTGTTTAAAAAACTCAAACACGTACATTACACTAGCCGACATGATTTTTTGAATGCGACACGACAATTTCTTATTACTTTCATCATTATAACTATATGAAAGGCTATCACCACACTCCACCGTCACCTTTTGCAAGCAACCTATATTAACAATGTTGATGTATGCAGCCACGTCATAATAATATTCATTTTAAAGTATTTTCTCGTGCAAACATGAACTGCGCATAAAAATGTGTAAAATCAAGTAGGCTCGTGTCACTCAGACTGTATTGGATATGTCACCCAGTATTTAAAATTCTTTGGAGTTTTCTAAAAGTTCATCAAATGGAACATCCTATTTCCTTCTTTCAATTTTTTTCAACAACACTTGTTACGTATGTACAAACTATACATGTTGTTTAAAATATTTTGGCTATAACATAACATCACGGTAAATACTAGATAAAATTTGCTGTACGTCTTGTTATGTCAACCTGACATGGTGAAAACGTTTGTAAGAAAACCTTCGTCTTCTCTTTAGTAAACCTCAAGATAATGCCGCCGAAGACCAAATTGAGTCAGAAAGGGAAGAAAATTTCTTAGATATAGGCAACGATCCTGGAAAAAAACTGCATATAAATAATAATTCTAACTAAAGATGTTTCGTAAATTCAAACTAACTTGAAAAGTTAAAAGAAGATCAGATACTAATACAATCCCGCACAAAACAAAATTAAATTAATTTTTTTTCTCTTATCATTCTTCTCACAAAATCCCCCATTATAGCCGGATTCTATCTCCCCCCAGTACCATTTACCATTTTTCATGACATTGACGTTTTGATAAAATCTTTCACACTTCGCGTCATTAACAACGCCGGAATTTTCAGGAAAGAATTCCAGATGAGGGTGAAGAAAATGTACCTGTAGCAACATTCTTCATCTTAAATTTTTGTAATTCATCAAAAGATCTTGATCACCTTGGTGTTACGTTCTCCTGGTTTGAAGAACAACGCCGCTGTAGCCTGCTCGTAATTTCCTAAATTACTTGACCAATACTTACTTGTAGAGTATGTTCGCTTATTTACTAAAGGAGAGGTTGTACAGTGAAACTCAATGCGCATGCGCAAAAAAATATATTTAAAAATGAAATGGTTACACGGTTTCCACTCTTGCCTATGTACATGTACGATGTACGTAAGATATATAGATTTGCAATAATTGCAGTTATTCGAGCTCTCTTATACATGTAATGTACATTAGCATTTGTATATGTATTTTCATTGGTAGCAACATAAAGTAATGCCTCAGCATGTACGTTGCAACGCTATGTCTTAATTCTGTTTAAAAGGTTAAACTCTTATATGCTTCCGCTGAAGCTTTGTCAGAGGCATGTACTAATGCCTCTATCTGTTTGCATGCACCACTACCTTTTTATAGGGGAGCCAACCCTATTTATTTCTTAAATTTATAAGCGCACCTCGGTGCTATGCTTATTTATATGTCCCTTTCCGGGAGCCTAATATACTTTCCTTGTTTTAAATTTGCCTAAGGGACTTGGCCCTGTATTATTGGCATGTATTTGTACTTGACCAAATACGTTTGTTATATTCACATTTATAGGGGAACCCACCCTATCTCTTAGAGCTTGAACGCCTGGTCGAGGGCGACAGTAGCGATAATAGCCGCTCTCAATACAAAAGTAATGTCACAGCTACCCAGGCGTTCTCGTTTGAAATATTACGCTATGTGCAATCTTTAGCTCTATACTACTGCGCCCCAAAGAAGGGAAAAATCCAGTAACCAGCAAATGTGCGAACTGCGCACCGACAAGTAAAACGGAGCGATGATGCCGACATTAGATAAGAAAAACTGGCCCGTGACACTCGTCCGCTACGACGAGTAACTAAATAAAAATTTCTAAGTCCCGATACGACAAGGACCGAACAAACGTACAAAGACAACGGGCGCTGCGGCCGCAACGACCGTCAGCAAGAAGCGGAGTGATCGTACTTGTAGAGGAGGTCTATACATGCGCGCCGACAATCTCACCAAAATAATTTCCGACACAAACTTAACTGAAGACTAAAAATATGTATAGACGATAATGGACACAGTAGCCTCGACGTACGATGATAGAAAATAGAGAATTTATACTTATTAAAAAATCTATACGTGTGGTCCGACGACGTTACCAAATGACTCCCGCCAGAAATAAATGTATAGACAACGTCCTCGACGATTCCCGCCAAAACTAGAAAAACTTAGAAATCTCTAATAATCTTACGACGACGTTACTGTACACGTTACGACGAGGCACGAAAGGTGACCGAGAGTGCACGATCGCTAATACCTCGACTGTTGCGCGGGAGACGACTGCCTATGCTTGTGTACCTTAAATTTCAAGAAAACTCCCATTAAATATCCGACGACGTTGCAGTGAATGATTTCTAATTAGGCAGTTATAGCTAGCGTAATGCGAATGGCTGACTTGCATACATATACAATGCGTAATGTACATACATATTAAAATAAAATTGGATATAAGAGAGCAGAATAAATAAATATAAAAATGAAAATAAAATAATATTCTAAATGAAAATAATAATGCAAAGAAGATAAAATACATAGTAGTAAAAAAAATATAAAATATAAAAAACAATGTTAAGTCCTTAACACTTGGTATAATTTGAACTTTTATTATACCCAAGAAAATTTTCACGAATTGGAGAAAGACATTCAGGCCGCAAGTTTCACATTGCCAGCTTTTGTTTGAAACATTTGATCTTCTAAAAGCTTTTATATTTGCGGACCAATAAATATTCCTTCCCGCCGTTCAGTCAACTCTGGGAAATTACTCTTCATACATATATTTAAAACAATCGCTTTCCTTATTTAAGGCTTTCACAAACTGTTTAATCAATCACAATTCTAAGTTTTGATTCTACTAATACTTCTGCCTTTACGTTAGAGTCACCAAGAATAAAATTTTTCTGTCATTGCCATCGCTTAACATTATATTGTGAATGAACAGTGTAGTTATCTTAAAAGCAGAGAAAATAATGCTTGGTTAAACCACCCTGTAATCTAAGAAGTATGGCAATAACCTTAAGACTTCCCCAAAGAATTTTACACTGAACCAAATTTAAAATTGATGACGGATTCATATATTTCTATGGGCCATATAAATTGATGAATTTTCGCTATCATTGCACAGTATGTCGGAGAAATAACTTTTTAAATTTACGTAAAGTTACTACCGTCATCTGTTGGAACAATATATAATCTGAAAGCTGTACATTCCCTCTACAAAACGAGATCGCGAGCATTAAAATCGATCAAGTGGTAGTTAAGTTATAGTGTTTAAAGTGACTGTACTTTTTATCGGTTCGTTATGAACATATGATGGAACAACGACCTAATATTAAATTTTGTTTCAAGGTGGGTAAAAGTTTTACAGAAACATTTGAATTAATGAAGAAAGTTTATGGTGATGACTGTTTATCCCACACGCGTGTGTTATAGTGGTATAAGCAACTTCGGAATGGTCGTAATGCTTTGGAAGACGACGCAGGCCAGGCCAAGACACAAAAATCGCGAGGAGCTGGTTGCAAAAGTACGCGAAATTACCGCACACGATACGAATTCGACCGTGAGATGGATACTGGAGGAATTAAATACGACCAAAGACATGATTCACGAAATTTTGACGAAGGATTTGAACAAACGGAAAATCTGTACTCTATTTGTTCCTCATCTCTTAACTGAGGACCAAAAAATTGCTCCAGTTGAACATTGCAAGGATCTTAGAAAACAGCCAGATGAATCGCACATTTCTAGAATCGATTGCAACTGGTGATGAGACTTCGTGCTTCAAGTACTATTCTCAAACAAAACGTCAAAATGCTACGTGTAAGTCCGCAGGCTCTACAGAATCGGCAAAATTGCGTTTCCAGAAGTGACGAAAGAAGAAAATGTTGATTTGTTTTTACGACTCTAAAGGCGTTCTATATCGGAAATTCATTCTGCAGGGTCAGAATGTCACTGGCGAATTTTATGTGGAGGTTATGGAGCGTTTTTGGAAGAGCTGGTTTGCGTTAAAACACCCTTAGCATTCGTCAGACTTATCACTATGCGACTATTTTCTCTCCCGAAACTGAAACTAACTGTGAAAGGAACACTTTATGACAATGTTGGACAAGTCGAAGAAACTGTGACGAGGGTCTGTGAGGTGATTCCGAGAAATTACAAAAGAAATCTAGTTGAACGTGCCTAGAGCTGGATTGGCGCAAAAGGGATGTATTTTTAATAAAAGTAAATAACTTTGTGGAAATAACCAGTTGTTCCTTTTTTATTTGGAAATTCTTACAGGAACCTCTGTCCAAACACCATTCCCTGGGATTGTGGTTAATGCCCAGTTGGTGCAATGTTTTAGTCAAGAAGTTTCGACTCTTGTAAGCGTAACCATAGCAGTTAAAAATTTAATTTCTGCACATGTAGAAGTATACTTTGTTTTTGTATATAATTCGTTTCTAAGATAAGAAAACGCTGTAAATACAGCTTTCTGATGGTATTAGTGAAATCAATTCACGAGAAAGAGATGTGAGAGATAAAACGCTAACACACGGACATGTTTCTGCCTCCCCGGCGTCATCAGCGTGGTTTCGAGCAGTTTTATACTAACACATGTAATTGCCATACCTACCTCTACGATACAAATGAATATTCCTGGCGCTAACTAGTACACTAGTGGCAGAAAGCTGTATTTACAGCGTTTTCTTATTTTGGTGTTATTTTCTAGGTATTCTTTTAGATGTGTTTTAAAAACTTCGTTTCTATATTATTATTTTAAATTTCAAACTATTGCTTGCTTAAAAAGTTCGCAAAACCAAAAATTTAACTTGATCCCTACCTATTTGCAACTCATAAATTATTCGTTGCAAATTTGAAAGTCCTCCAGCAGCGCACTCAAAATTTACAGAGTTTTTACCAAAAAAAATAGGGTTCACTTCGAATGGTTACATTGAATTAACAGCGTTCAGACTCGTGGACTTGGTTCGATTTACTTGAACGAAAATCGACAAGAGTCAGGAAAGCTAAACTTTCTTTCGTTATTGGGTGTCTTTATGAAAGAAAGGTTCCAAAGTGTAACTTTTCGACTTGCGCGAAATTTACTATTAATTAGTTTACAAACCTCATCGGAGGCCATAAATATCTGTTCTACGTTTAGATGGAACTCGGAACATTTATAGGATAAAAGCACCTTCAGATATTGAAAAATTTTCAGCTATTTAAACACCACACACAAGTACGTATCTGTGTGACCATCAAAATAAAAATTTTTAATTGTCACCAGTTCACTAAAAGGCTTATCGTAATGTAATTTATTACTTAAGTTTAATATTAATATTGAAAATGTTTCAATTCGAAATCTAAGTTATGATATCATGCGGTGACAAAATAATTCGAAGTTTATGAAATGTTTAACGAAACAATATTTGTCACAATTTCAAGGAACTGGCTCTGTATAGAAATCTTTCAGTGATCAGATCGACCGAAAATAACAGATAATGATGGTGGATAACGTTATGCTCGATTTAACCGTAAATCGATCATTTCCAAACAGATGGATAAGCAGACGAGAAGCAATGGAATGGCCGCTAAGATCGCCCGATTTAGCTCCACAGGGTTATTACCGATGGGACTATTTGGGGTACACGACTCATATCAATCTACCTCTACATATTAAAGATTTAAAAATTAGATTAAAGGAAGTAATTCGTGAGAATCAATTAGATTCTCTGCAATACTTTTTAGGATTAAATAAGTAAAACATTTACCAAGAAGTGGACGTTTAAAAACAGCAACCGATGAAGACACCAATATGAACGTTTTACTAAAAGCTCAAGAAAATAATCACGTGTGTACAACGACATTGGGACAAATTCATGAAATTTCTTAAAAATCTGCCAACAATATTTTAAATTCCGCAAAACTGAAACTCTTTAAGATGCACATTGTTTATGAGTTGACTAAAAATGATCCAGCTCGTAGACTACACTTTTGCGATATAGGACAGAATTTATCAAAAACAAGCCTAATTTGGTGGTTCAAATAATCGTTTTCCGATGAAGCAACATTTTGTCTGAGTGGTACTGTTAATTGTCATTATTGGTCGATTATCATTCGATGGAGGAAATCCATCCTCAAAAAATAAATTAATAAATGTGTGGGCTGGTCTGGTTGATAAAATACTAGAACCATTTTTTATAAGAGGAAATCATGATTATTTGAATAAACTACTTCCTGCAGGCTGGATCGCACCTAAAAGAGCATTGGATTTTTAAGTAATCTTGAAGAGTTAGAAGAACGGATAATCGAAGAAATCAACAATATTATACTAGAATTATCACATAATTCAGTGAAGCATTTTTTGACCAATCAAATTTCATAGTGCTTCCAAAGGTATCTTGATTTTAGGTTATTAGATAGTTTCTTAAATTTTTGTATTACGTCTGCACCAGTAAAAGTAAATATGTTGACACTTGTCTGCATTCGAAAATGTAACAATATACTGGGTGTTCCATTTAAGTACAATGAGTAGAACGCATTTCGTGTCAAAACGGATGTTGCAATAAATTCATTATTTTTAAATATATGTCCATACAAAATTTAAAAGAAAAAATATATTACAGTATATGCAATAGAAAATGCCTAGATTAATACAAGAAGGTTTATAAAATTAGGCATTAGTCCGAGAAATGCCATTTTGTTCCACTGTGCATTGGATCAAACTAGTATTAACCACCACGTCGAGAAACGTGGTTTTGTAGAAAAATCACATACATAATTTCACGCATATCCACTTCAATTTGACACCTTGCGAAATACTTTATAATATGTAGTTTTAGATTTTACTTTTATATTGTATAGGTTTATATACAGAAACTTAAGAACATCGTATTTTTGGAAGGTCAACAGACTGGTGAGAATATATTAAAGAAAGAAGGTAAAACAGTAATTAGCAGAATAAAATAATTAAATTCTATACTTGTCCATTATGTAAATTTCATATATTTAATGTAAATGAACAAAATATTTTAGTATAATTTTTTACTATAAAATTTAGATTAATTAGAAGTAATTTAGTAATTGTTGATTCCATTAATACAAATTCTAAGTTATTATCAGCTCAAATTAACATTTACAGGACTTCAATTCGTAATTTTCATTCATTCTGAATCTTGTTTTCTTAGGTTTCGTAAAATACAGTCCGAAAACTTTGAGTAATAAACTTTTGGCTAAATATATATGCTGAGGGACGCTGATGGGTCTACATAGAATATTAGTTTCACTCTTTAAACTACCGAACTCGGAGTCTATGAAACTGGAGTAAAATTCGTTATAACGTAAATAATTAGTTTGATAACAGGGAGAGGGATATTTGTTAATATTAACGCATTTCGTGTCATTATATTTCCATGATTTTCTTACAAATCTGCACATGCTACACAAATTAGTACGGCCGTATTTCGTTGAATTCTATGGCACGCTTCCTGGCGTCTTTTGGTGTTTATTAAATACAGCTATCACCTGGCTGTTGGAATTAACGTTTACATTTTAATTAAACTTCACCACTGAAAAAAAAAACAAAGTATTTGTAATGCAAAGCGGTGATTCTACTCCTTTAATTTGCATAAATCAATTTCAAATAAATGATCCTACTGGAAGTTCGGTTGATTCTAACTTTGGCCCTGACATTGCCTATTCGGATATCGTTTGTTTGGTTGATCATAACGGATTATCAGATCATTTTTGCCGGTCCGTACTGAGCTTGGAAAAGAATATATAATCCGACGAGGTACTAATAAAATCAATTAAAAACGCTTCAAACAACTTTTATCAAAAGAAACCTGGTCTGACGTTTATAGAGCTTCGAAATCTGGCACGTGTAAATTATGAAATTAATATTACACTTCTAGCTACGCAAGACCAATTCAAGAGGAAATACAAAAAATATATGCAAAGAAGTTTTTAATAAAAGCAGTGTTGTTTTCGGGACACAACGAGTAAACGCTTGTTATATATTTATTTTTAATATTATATTGCTGCTGATACAAGAAGGTTTTTTAACTTAATTTTTACTTAAAAAAAAAATACCGAATTATCGCTAACATATTCGTGAAATTTTCTTAATTAAGTTTTTTCCGGTTTTTTTGCTAAGAAGGAATACGGAATTTTCAAAGGAAATTATTTTTTTTTATTCGAAATATTGGCCATCGGCTTCTACGCATTTCACCCATCTTTCAGGTAATCTATCAATACTATGTCAGAAAAACTGCTTGCCCTTCGCGGCAAATCATTCGTCGAACCATTTTCCAACTACCTCGAAATTGTTGAAGTGCTGCTCCGTGAGCGCGTATCCCATGGTTGCGAAAAAGTGATGAAGGGAGTATGGTGGCTGCGGAAGGATGTCCCATCCAAGCAATTTCAAGGTGTCTATCACTGGTTTTGCTGTGTGAGACGGCACATTGTCGTGTAACAAAATCACTTTGCCATGTCTTCTGGTCCATTCCGGTCATGTTTCGGTTAATGCGTGGTTTAAATTTATTATTTCTTGGCGATAGTGTTGTATATTATCGGTTTCGCCTGGCTTCAATAGTTCACAATACACAATACAGCTCTGGTCCCACCAGACACAGAGCATGGTCTTCTTGCCGAAGCGATTTGGCTTTTATGTTGAAAGAGCGGCTTCGTCAGGTGAAAGCCACGATTTTTTCCGCTTGGGGCTTTCAAAATAAATCTATTCTTCATCACCCATCACAACTCGATACAAAAATAATTTCCTTTCGTAGCGTTGAAGCAGCATTCCACAGGTTACTTTGCGATTTTCTATTTGACACTCATTCAAATCGTGTGGGACCCGTTTACCGAGTTCATCGATCTTCTCCATTGTTACACATGTAATGCTTCTACTAATTGCCGCTGAGTTTGAGTTTGAGGTTACCATCCGATAACTCCTGCAATTTCTCGTCTTCGCATTTTTGTGGTCTACCAAACCGCTCACTGTCTTTCACATTGAAATCATCACGTTTAAATTATGGAAACCATATCTCACATGCTCTAATCGATAGGGCGTGTTCACCATATGTTTCTACCAATAAAAGATGACTTTCAATAGTATTTTTCTTTCGATTAACTAAGAAAAGTATTGCGTGCCGCAAATTAATATATTCCATACGTGTGGAATATATTAAGTTGGCTTTGCAAATAATTGCAATCCTAAGAATTATTAATTGTTGTATATAAGTTATCTACGTATAACAACTTTGAACAGCTCAATTGATAACACAAATCATTTATATATATCAGAAACAAAAGTGAACCCGAGTTACTCCCCTGAAGAACTCTAGAGATTGACGTGATTAGACTAAAATCCCCTGTATGTCACAAATTGGTTTCTATCAAGAAGATACGATTAGAAAAAAGACAAAAGCGAAGACGAAAATCCAATGTTGTCCAATTTATTAATAAATAAAATAATATGTAAATATCAAAATTTGACAGTAACAGTTTTAATTGAAATAACATGCGTTCTACAACGTTACCAAAATGTTTTTTTCGTGAGAGCACGTTAATGAAGAAATGTTACAAACAAATTTTGAAGTCAAAGAGAAAACATTTACGAAAAGGTAGCATTAAAAATTCTGCTTTATTCCAAATTCCAGCTATCTCTATCGCCAGATATCGAACAACAACGTTTATGTGTGGACTAAAAGACTAAACTACGAGAACCTCATGAAAACGTATGAAACTTGATAGAATATTCTGATGTTGAGATTCCCCATTCAAAACCCAACGCAATTGTTGCGTATAACTTTTGCGCCAATTTAGTCACATCCTATATATACATTTTAGAAACGTGTGAGCATTGGAATAAAAATCTATAATGTATTAAGGATTGTTCATGATGTCTAGATTTTTTTATAGTTGACATAACAGAAACAGTTTTGGGCAAACATTTCAATAGAAATGTTTGCACTGTGCCCTTCAATTAGAGGAACAACAATTTTATTAGAACTTATTCCATGATTGGTGCGCGAACCAATAAATTATACAGGAATGATACAGTTTTAAAACAAATGCCTTCTCATTTTTTATACATATCTTATTCATCCATGTATCTTCGGCGTAACGGTATGTGTACAGTATGAATGCATGTATAATAAAAATAATGCTATGCTCTGAAGTAAAATGTATACGGTACAACTATAAGACAAAATGAATACCCTCAGTCGGATTCTCCGCGTCTACCATGCATGCAATTCCTTTTTCGACATTTCCGCAGAAGTCCCTCCGTCAATTTTTCTGATGCTCCATCATACGAGCTATATCGTATTATTATTGCATACGCGGAGATATGAAGAAGAGAAGAAAAACACGAAACAAATACATTTATATACATCTTACAGACAACATAGTGTAAGAGTACATTGTACAATTTTAAAACTTTTAACGTAAATGATATAATATACAAGGCGCTGTTCAAACCCGATCAGTAAAATAATTGAGAAAATGACAAATCTATTAATGATTTCCTATATTTACAAATCTGCCTTATTTTCTACATGGCCTTGTTTGATTTTTTTGTTTAATTTCAGCGAACCGGAATGACATCACTGCTTGCATTGGTTTTTCGTCTCAACTTTGCTATACGAAATCCACATTTCATCACCAATAACAGTACGCGAACTCCTTCGTGGTTAAAGCGGTCGAGGAAATCACATGCAAATGTGTTTCTGAGCATCTCTGTGAGTAGTTTTAGTATCCACCGTGTACACAGTTTCTGATAATTTAGAGTTCAGTTACGATTCCCAGAAACTTCTGGGAATTCTAGAGAAAATTTGTTTATCATAAAGCGACAGTTTTCTTTCACTTTTGCATTCACACCCTCAGCGAGATCGTCGGCCTGGAGAGTAGACCTGCCACTTCTTTGCTCATCGTGAGCATTTCAAATGACTATCTTAAACTTATAATACAATTGTCTCCGTTTTTCTTTTGCTATCTGTTGATGGTGAATTTCACTAGCGTTATGTCTAATTGCGTTTAGAAATCTAAACTTTTACAACCTTATAGTTATCGCCCTGATTTCAACAGTCTATGTTTCTAAGGTAAACAATAATGAACTGACGGTAATATGGAGGCCAATAGGCGAGTTAACCCCACCATACATGTGCGAGTCAATAATAGTGATTACCCATTTTTTCCCCTTAATTATGGACCACTTCTCTGTGGTACTTTGTATTAAGACTGTCCCATCTCCATCTGTATTCAACAACAGCTGTATATACTTGAGATTTCAAGTTTAAAGGTGCCCAAGGATGTTCATAAATATATAAAACGTCAATAGAAACAATACATATTAAATTACTTGCAGATGATTGATGCAAAATAAACAGCAAATGTGAATATCCGCTTTGTTCGAAAATATATTGGAGACAGGTAAACCGATATGAAATATATCGTTACGGTATAAGTTGTGTCTCTCTGCAGTTCTCCGCATAGATAAGCGCACATTACCTGCCCTTCCATTTCAAAAGTCGATAACTGCCCCCAGTAATTTATGTTCCCGGGGCCAATGTTGTCATTGCTGCCCAAACGATTGATTGTTTAATTTTATCGAAGGTGTTCGAATGAAGATACACAGAAGTGCCACTGCTAGTGGAGTTAATTTATTTATGCGCAACAATTACCTTTTTATTTCTAATACAGTGTTTCTTACATATCTTACATGTTAATCTTCCTTGCATTAACAACCAATATATGTAGTATAACACTGGATGTATGTATAGCTTAAATGATTTGCAAAATATCGTTTGACGGTGGACTACTACAGACGATCCTGCTAATAGTAAAAAGCTTATGATGTGGTTCAATTTAGCCTAAGGAGATATCCAGTCAGAGTCTCCGCAATCATCCAATGGGTACACAATCTCTGGTGTCTTATTGCCGCTTTTTTAGTTGTGTAAGTCAAAGAGTATTTAGCGATGTGCCAGATAATGGCTTCATTCCATTTCTTCAAGAAACTTTAATTGGTGATAAGTTTAATACTTGTACAAAGTCCTATACAATGTAGGATAATGAAACAGACATTCATGCCTGCATTGCCTTCGTTGCCATTTGGTGCCTCTGGAATTTACGTCTATGTTAGAGCTCTGTGGCAATCTAAAGGTACTATGGAGATTATTATTGGTAGATTCATTATTGATACACATAGATCTCCTTGCTGTCAGATTCACGTCTCTACCATCGATCTGTGAACCTCGCTTATCAAAAACAAAAAGGCAGAATGTTGTCCGTTCCAACGTCCAAGATCTCTAGAGAACCTTAATCTGTGTGATCTGCGGTAGACCCTCTACCTTATTGATTTGGGGTTGAGCTACTTATTGGTACATTTTCTGCTTTTCAACACCTGCTGTCGGAGAAACTAGTCATAATTTCAACTTGTGACTTCCCTTTGCCTTATTTTGCCACGTTTTCTATGATATGATCTACTGAATAATTAACGCCTAACAAACATTCCGCATAACACGTACTCGTTGGCTTCTTTACAGAAATTGAAACTCTTACATATTTATCATTGCTTAAAAGACCCGCTCGATCCATATTTTTAACTAAGCGGTTAAATATTGACTGGAACTAATCTACCGACTTACCACGCGAAATAAAATAACAAACACTAAAAAGTGACCACGAACAATACACCCACAAAATTGAAAAATGACATGAACAGGGTTACCTCTTTTCATGGCTAAATGACAATATAATCACAATCAAAAACATCTACTTGAGATAAACCACCAATGATTTCTTACAGTAAGCAGCAGTATTTTCTTAATTAAGAATTAATTAGTCAAAATATAAATAGCAGCTGTATTGTAAATATGACAAGATTTTGAGCAATCCCGATAATAATAACACATGGGCCTAACAAAGAAAACACGGTGTTTTTTGGTTCAAAATTAGCTTTATTCATCAACGTAATCTCCATCAAGAGCAGCGCAATCATTCCAGCGCCGCTCTAACATTTCAATACCACTTTTGTAGAACGATTTATCTTTTGCCTCAAAATAGGCCTCAGTTTCAGCGGTAACCTCTTCATTCGTGCGAAATTTCTTACCCGCGAGCATTTTTTTGAGGTCTGCGAACAGCCAGTAGTCGCTGGGAGCCAAATCCGGCTAATACGGTGAATGTGGGAGCAATTCGAAATTCAATTCATGTAGTTTTGCCATTGTTCTGATTGACTTGTGACACGGTGCGTCATCTTGATGAAACAACATTTTTTTCTTTGCCATGTGCGGTCGTTTCTTTGCAATTTCGGCCTTCAAACGCTCCAATAACGCTATATAATATTCACTGTTGATGGTATTTCCTTTCTCAAGATAGTCGATGAATATTACACCACGCATATCCCAAAATATCGAGGCCATAACCTTTCCAGCCGATTGTTGTGCTTTCGGGCGCTTTGGACGAGGTTCACCAGTTACTGTCCACTCAGATGACGATCGTTTTGATTCCGGAGTGAAGTGATGGATCCATGTTTTATCCATTGTCACATATCGACGCAAGAATTCCGGTTTGTTACGCTTAAACATGGCCAAACACTGCTCAGAATCATCAACACGTTCTTGTTTTTGGTCAACAGTGAGCAAACGCGGCACCCACTTTGAACAGAGCTTTCTCATAGCCAAATGCTCATCCAATATAAAGCCAATACGTTCTTTTGATATCTTTACGATGTCAGCTAACTCACGCAACTTCACTTTTCGATCATTCAAAACGATTTTGTGGATTTTTTTGATGTTTTCTGGTGTTACCGCCTCATCTGGACGTCCACTGCGTTCTGCATCATCGATGTCTTTACGACCACGTTTGAAGTCAGCAAACCAACGTTTTATTGTTATTTCTGATGGAGCGGAGTCCCCATAACACTTTTCAAGCCATTGCTTCGCTTGAACGGTATTTTTTCCCATCAAGAAGCAGTGTAAAATTAAAACACGAAATTGTTTTTGATCCATTGTTTGAAAATAACAAAAGTAGCGTGACTCTTAGCACAATAACTCACAAACTAATGAATAGAATATCATGAAATTTTAACAGCTGTCTTTTGAAGGTTAGTACTAATTGAGAGAAAGGTGACTGCAGTAAAACTAGCGTCATCTATGTGTTAGGCTCGGGACTTTTCAGCCCATGTGTTAGTATTCCGAAGCATAAGTGCCATAAATTGGAAACAATAGATGCATATATTAGCAAAGGAATTATTTACTTTAACACATTTCACGTGAAAGTGTTACATATCATAGCTGAGATTTTCTAAGTTCCGTTGCAGGTCATTTAAAATTAATGACGAAATAATGACGTCTGCCTTTTCGACGTTGCAAATTAGCTTATAATTATTGACAAGCAATAGTAAAGTTTAATGCAAATAAACTAAAGCTAAAATCGAACGTAGCAGCGGTGGCTAATGTTTGATATTTTGTAGTACCAACAATTATGTAAGAACATAGTAGTAAAAATATTTTTATCTATTTTACAACATAGGGATGTAATTTTTCTTTAGTGTTTATGTAAATACACCTTGAATGCAATTTGAAAAATAAAACATGTATGTTTCGCACAATAGCTTATTATTTATTGGCAAGTTATATACATTCTAATGAAATACCAACAGATTTAAATGCTTGATATTAGTAATGACGTGCAACAGAAAATCTCTGCTATACAAAATATTATTTCAATATATGTACATATTGATTTCTAAATAAACTAACAAATGCTATAATCCGAAAAAATAATTCATTGTAGTTATTTTATCCTAACTGGCAAAAGCAAATATTAAGCATTCCGCTAGAGCTTAATCGCTTCATGTTATCCAATCAAAAAATACCACTGTATGACTTTTTTTAACTGACTTCTCTCCTTTTCCAGTCACATCCAGATTCTTTCCGCTACAATTTCTGTCGGCGTCTGTTTCTTCCATATGAATTTTTTCGTGATGTTAAACTATATTTCAACCGATGCTTTTTCACTTTTTGCCATATCTATCTTTTCATTCCCTATTACCAAATATTTTTTCGACCTCCCAATACTTTACTACAAGTTATATTTCATTTTGCGTTATTTATCTGTCATCGATCCCGTCTTGGAGATTTTCAGGTTTTTATGATATACTCTATGTACGAGGTCCAGTTAAAAATTACATTCATTTAGGGATGATAGAAAATTATAAGATAAAGCTCTCGTCATGTTTTTTTTTTAACAAAATCTCATAGCGAGGAATTTCATTAAACGTAATTTAACAACTAAAATTTTGATATTGACTAGTTATTATTAAGCTAGTTATAGAATCTGTCGGTGAAAGATAACTTATTGAAGGGTAATACTTAACGTGTATAATTGCGACAGTTTTATTAAAGTTTGATGAAAATTAAACATTTTAAAATAATGTTACTTTCCTTGAGTCTCAGTAAAGACTTCCATTTTCATATTTGAATAAAAACCTTGGAATTCTTGGATTAACTTCGAATGGTACTCAAAACACGATTTGGAAGATTAGGAAAATGAATAATATAAAAGAACATAAAATGAATAATATAAAAGAACATAAAGAGGCATCTACAGGTAGTATATATAGAGATCAGTAGTTACTTGTCTGATTCTTCGCTGTTATTACTGATGGTGACACTTTAGTATGAAGTTCAGGCCACCCCTCGTGAATCTGATGCCACCTGTCCTTTACAAGTCTGTCGTTATTTTTCAGACGGGTATTTTTATACAAACTCTATGCTTTGACGCGCTTTTATTAACCGAACACGTTTTTTTACAATGCCATCACGACTTCATAGCTCCTAGTTGTAATTTAATTACCGTCACACCCTTATTACTTCTAGTTCTAATTCCATTATCACAATCTCATTAATGCAACCGTCGGTTGCCAGACAATTGAATTTTGAAAAAAAAATACCAAATCGCATAAGTGTTGTTAAAACCATTATTTAAAATAATAAAATTGAATCGACAAAACAATTGAATATGCAATAATTCACTAGATCATGTTTTTAAATTTTCTGTTGACTTTCGCTTGCATTTTTCTTTGAAGAATAAAATTTATTATTATTACTTCCACCGTATCAAAAAGATTATCCGATTTGAGAAAATAATGTTTCCTGTAACTTTCCACTTATTTTACGACCTTGTACAACTCTCGTTGTGTACTATTTATATCTTTAAATTATTTAGCACTTCTTTTGCTACACATATTTATGATTACATTATCGCAAATAATCATTTAAAGTTTTTCAATAAATGCTATAAAATCGCATTTCGCTCTATTACCGATAAATTGTGTCCTCTACTTATATACTAGACAATATTTACCGAACTACTTTGCAAAATGATACACTTGACATAACAAATAATAAGTATAAATTCTGAGGAATTTTATGTTTTGTTGTATTATATTATTAAAATAAGTTTGACAAGTATTTTGCTACGGAGGAATTATTATTATAACTTCCATCACAATTTCTTTTCATTTGCACACTTTCTATGCTTAGTTGTGTGCTATATAGGGTTCTCCACAAAAATATTGCCTAACTTGAACGGATGGCGTAGTTGCTAAATAGAAATACATTTTGAAGAAAAAATTCAATCAAGATTCACAGTAACCGAGAAATTATGTCTGCTCATTTTATCGCAAAGTTTTAGAGACACTGAAACTGCTTGATCTGCATTAAAACCAAGGTGCGAAGCGGTTAAAATGATGCTATTTCGAAAAAAATAAGCATTTACCCTGTTATCAATTGTTGTCAAACGTTATTTAAATGCACTGTTGTACTGCTGTAGATTTCCGCAGCGGTTTCCTTTAATTAATAATTGTATAAGTTTGCCGAAGGTGTCGCTCTCAATTGCATGGAGCTTCTTCTGGGCTGCTGCATGTCGTATCGCTGCTGAGAGTTCACAGCAGCGACACTACAGCGAAAACGGCAGACTGTTGCAATTACGAGGCAGTTTCAACCTGGAAACCTAAATTCTTTAAAAGCACTCTTACACATTATTAATCACATTTTCGTTATAAAATAAACATTTCAGGTGTCGATTGTATTTAAATTGGGTGATTACATAAAATATACAATACATATAAGTAACTTAGTAAACACAATATAAGAAATATATTAGAGTACAAAAATATAGCAAAATATTCTTTGAGTTCTTACACGAAAGGCGTTGACGAAATATGTTGACCTACCAAATAAACAGAAATACGGTATCAACAAAAACCAAAGCTACCACATGTCGATTCTATGAAATCCTAGAGAATCTATCATTATTTTATTGGAGTAAAAAGAATATTTCTAACAATAGCACCATCAGCGTGACATATTCGTAAAACAATTAGAAGATTAATGCATCGAGATTAATATGTACTTTATATCACAAATCGAATTAATATTGTATTTGCGAAAATTAGATGTCCAAAAAAAAATATTTATTCTGTGATGTTACGAGGGGAGGTCCAGAAGTTCGTGGAATGGAAGGGATGGAGTGGGAATAAGGGCGCTCGCTAGGTGTCATTGTGATTGGCGACTCATCATTAGTATATAAGTTAAGTTGCAGTCCTATAGCGTCAGTCGTTTACGAATAGTTGCCTGGTAAACAAGTCAATCCGGAAGAAAACTGAAACTATGGAGGAAATTGAACACCGTGCTGTGATAAAGTTCCTTACAAAGCAAGGAAAGAACGCTCAAACCATATTGAATGAAATGGAAACCGTTTTTGGGGAACAGTGCCCTAGTAAATCAATGAGTTATAAGTGACATGGTCTTTTTAATCATGGTCGGGAGTCGATTGAAGACGACCCCCGCTCAAGACGGCCAGTTAAGGCCACCACATCAGACCTCGTCGAAAAAGTGCAAAAATTTCTACTGCAAGATGCCCGCTTGAAGAAAAAACAATTATCTGCATTAGTTGGAGTATCGGATGCCACCATTTTTCGTATCCTACATGATCACCTGGGTATGACAAAAGTCAGTGCAAGATGGGTACCGAGAATGCTCACCCCACTGCAGAAACAGCAGCGCGTCTGTGCATCGAAACAATTATTGGAGCTGTGTGGAGACAAACCTGCACAGATTTTGGAGCGGATTGTTTCCGGAGATGAAACATGGGTTCATCACTTTAAGCTTGAGTCCAAACAGGAGTCCATGCAATGGCATAAAAAGGGGACACCACCGCCAAAGAAATTCAAGGTGTCAGAATCGGATGGAAAGTTGTTTTTTAGGATTGTGAGGGGATATTATTGATTGATTACAAAGAAAAAAGTAGGAGCATAACCGGAGAATATTACGCAGCGATATTAGAAAAATTAAAGGAGGCCATCAAGGAAAAACGTCGAGGAAAATTGACCAAGAGTGTGTTGCTCTTGCAAGACAATGCGCCGGTTCACAAGAGCAAAGTTGCAATGGCTGCTCTGCATAAGCATTGCTTTCAATCAATAGTCCATCCACCCTACAGTCCAGATCTGGCACCTAGTGATTTTTATTTGTTCCCCAATTTAAAGAAAGACTTACGTGGAAGAAAGTTTTCCGACGACAATGAGTTAAAGGAGGCAATTTTGGCCCATTTTGAGACGAAAGATAAAGAATATTTTTATGATGGTTTAGAAAAATGAATTCATGGATCTAATAAATGAATTGTGCTTAAGGGTGATTATATTGAAAAGGAAAAATAGATTTATTGTTTTATTTTATTTAAAACCCTTTCATTCCACGAACTTCTGGACCTCCCCTCGTATATCAATTTTCATTCGCGCACATTATTAGAGCTGCCAAATTATCTCGGCAAACTAGTATCGCCCAGATGCGTATGAAATACCATACGTAGTTTATTCGTGTAAAGCAGTTTAAGTACATCGCGACAGCTGTGAGAGAATTGTGATATGTGTGGATTTTGTAGCAATTTTGGTGTATAGCGTAATTATGTCGTTTTACTGAAGATGTATGCAAGTTTATAACCGAATTTTCTGATTTAATACGAGATGGCGAGACAATAATGTGTTAAATATGCGAAAAACCTTTGTTGTGATGGAGCAAACATGACTAAAAAAGTATATTTCTCTTAAAAATACGTGTAATCATTTAATACACGTAACGTGTAAACTTTACGCTTTACAAATATAACTATAAGTGGCATCCAGACATAAATGAGTTAATTACTTGAACAAAGGCAATGTTCTTTAAATCCTCTAAAAGAATTCAAACGGTATCCAAGCATCCCTCAACTACCGCACTCAATTTTTTCGCATTGGCGAAAATGTTTATAGGGCAGCGTTTTATTATCTTGAACATTTTCAACAAATAAAGATTTTATTTTTACCTTTAAATCTAATAGAGAAGCAGCTCTCAAAAAGTCGGACCAAATTAATGGAGTCACAGCAAACATTGGACAAAGTGCACTCATATTTGAACATCTTAAGCGAAAAGTATGATCTTGTTATAGAAAACTTTAATAGATCCTTAAATGAAACTTTAAATTTTATCAGGTTAAGTAAAATTTATAGTGATAATAATAGTCTTTGTTTAGATTATAACTTCTAAAATTATTTTAAGTATGAAACTGTTACACTACTAGATGTAGAACGGTCGTTTTTTACAAGAATATATAGCTACAGGAAATATATCCAGCTCATTCCGTTTAACATTGTTTAGCATAAGTATATCGGAATATTTTACATATTACAACGCCTACATTGTTTCTTATTAAGTATTTAGCACGATATAGACAGCTATGGTATCTTGATTGACTTGGCAGCTCTACACATTATATTCTCCACTATAAAGTAAATACAGTAAGTTTTTACAAGTTAGAATCAACTGGTAATATATAAAACAAACGAACTTAGAGACCCAACTAGAAGAAATATACTTCGATAAAGCACTAAAAGAGTAAAACCTACAACTACCAGAATAAAAGAAATGCTTCGCAGTGGATAATACCTAACTATTTGTAACAGAATTAGTAGCAAACAAGAGCGACGAATTACGATGAAATTACGCGGCAATGGCGTTCCATATAATTTTATCGAGGGTCTTGGATGAGGAAAAATTATGTACACGTTATGCAGGCCCTTTTTCTAAAAATGGTTTCATTTGATGTGAACTGTGATCAATTCAAAATACAGCTATGTTTTTGTGAAGCATCCAGCAGATTTAGTCAGATCCTTTACCTTCTTTGGTAAGTTTTTTGTTTTTACAATCTAGAATTTGTGTTCTTCAAGCTTTCAGGGCCATTGTTCTTGGTTGCTCTTCGGTTCCCGGGTTTTCTACCGTGTAAACATTTTGTTGCATCTAACGTTTCGATCATCTTGTGATGATCCTTTTTAGAAGAGATTACGACAAGATGATTGAAATGTCATGTACAACAAAATTTTTAGACGATAATGAACCCGAAAATCAGTTAATGTATTTCGCTAAAATAAAATACTATAAGTTATAACAATTTTCACATTATTTATTAATTGATGTTTTTCCTTTAATTGATATATATTGCTGGTATAACATCCTAATTCTCTTTGTTTTATTAATGACCTATACACACTGCAATTTTTTTTACAAATTTTAACGATATGTGTTCACGCATAGTTTCCAATGACAGGCGGATAAAGACCGGATTTTGGCTTGGCACACCACATTGATTTATCTAACCACTAGGGTTAATTAGCCAAACGAGTTTAAGCGCAGCTCATCTGAATACCTACATAGGGGGAAAATGTATAAGGAATAAAATTATAAATGCATAAATAGTGGAGTGGATAAATATAAAATTAATTCTCAATTTTGCTGTTTACTTTGCGTAAAAGTTAAAATGAAAAAGAATATTTTATTACATATACATACACCTACGCATTTTTTTGCCTTCTAAAGCTTACTTTATTAACTGATGTACTATTGCACGTGGTAGGGTCGGCATATCCAAAATTATTAAAAAAAGGTCAATAATTCGCTTTAGAAATTATAATTCAAGTGTTCCTATGTTCGTGCATTTTAGGAAAATTTTATAAGACGACTTAAAAGATGACACTTCTTGTCCCCGTTCCTACCAGAAAACGATTTTTTGTTAGAAATATTACGCATGAGAAATGGGACAAATGTCACTTTAAAGCTTCCTGAACCTCACTTAGCCATACAAACAAAAACTAAAGTAAAACATTTATCTTGACATCAAGTAGGAAACTAACTTGCTAACTTTTGACATTGATTTAAATTGAGCATTAGTAATTTGATAGGTTGGTATACATTTTCAATAGACAAAGTTTTCAAATGAAATATAATACTTCTTTAGTATTAACCGTGACGCTTTAATGAGTAGTTTAAATCAATACGATGTTAAGAATGTCTAATCATAATAAACAATTAAAGAAAAATGAATGAACTTCCTCCCAAACTACGCCCAACTGTCGGAAAGCAGTTTATTTTATTCTATTATAGTGGATATGATATAGAATTAATAGTCGTTATCATTAAAATATTTAAAAAATATACATATAACTTGCTGGCAATTCTTTTAAGAATTTAAGCACACAAGGACAATTTCACGCGCACCGATGTAGCAGTAAGAAGTTTATTGACACAATATGTTACAGTTGTAACTAGAGAGAGATCTTTTTCGAAATTTAAACTTATCTTTGATTGAAACAACTATTAACTATTTACCCCTACCAAAACACAAAGAGTATCATTTTAATGCTTACATTCATTTTTATTTTGTATAATTATTTAATGGTGGCGGGAAATTATGTTAAATTTCATATTTTATTTCAATTTGGAAAATATATATGTTATAAATAGATGTGTATAATATATATACTATACATACTGAGAATTGAAATTACTTAAAAATTCTAACTTTTTAGTTTTTGTTATGACATTGTAGCTATAAGACGGTGAAGCTGCAATGCTAGACATTTGCCAGGGGCGCTAAAGCTTCTTCCGCACCACTGCCAAACAATTCTCTTCAGACGAATCTCTCAATATTGGTTGCCTTAAGGCGGACGCCGCGTTGCAGTGGTATATTTCAGTCAGACACGGCGCTAGGCGGTAAGCGAGGTAAGCGACGCGGGAGTCGCGTATCATGTAAAAGGCGCTGCAACAACGGATGTTCAGAAAGTTTTGCAGTATTATCAACTAAATTAAAGACATCTCTTAAGAAACCAGATATCACATTGAGCTAATGAGGTTAAACGATTGAATTGTAAAAGGTATGTATTTACCGAAATTTAACTCTTGTCAAATATTTATGAAATGACGTTTGATGAGTATTTTGACAATAGTAAGATTTCGGTATAATAAAAATATGTATTTCATTCATGTACATACGTATTTTTATTGATATTTCTCAGGTGGTTTTCAGAAAAGGAGGGGGAGAATGCTAGAAATTTGCAGGGAGGGCCCAAAAGTTCTAGCGCCGCCACTGGTTTCAGCGCTGTAAAACTATGCTGCACATTACTTAGACAGTTATTTGCCAATTTAAACTGCATTCTTAGGTCCGAATTGGATATACTCTTGACTTTTGTATTCAGTTTCCTTGTAATAGCTTAGTGCATAGGATTTATGAAGACACTACGATTACATTATTTTCAAGAGAGAACATTTACCGGAGCTAGGTGCAATGCGTCAACAATGTTATTTTAAAAATCTAATACATACCTAGTTTAAAGTACTACAATTGTACCCGTAAAATTCTAGCATACAAACATAGAAATTTATGCAGCAAGAATGTAAACAACATTTCTTCTACATCAACTTTTGGAAAATGTAATAAATAATATATTCAAAGCTCTAAAATTGCAATCGTACTGTTAAATACGTTGAATGTTCCTGCAACTTTAAAAATCACTGTTACTAATTCAATTACTGTTTTTGGAATTATATTTAAAAAGAACATGTACACTAGGGTGATAGAATAAAATAGACACCTACTAATCAAAAAAAAGATTCTATTCTCGTTATATATACAAAATATTTTAAAATTTTTAAATTAGACTAACATTTTGTCGATCCACCTTTACTTGCGTGAAGTGCTGCGAGTTGTCGTGGCATAGAATCTATTAAATGATTAATGGTGTCTTCTGGAATATTTAACTACTCTTCTGTAACAGCTGCGAGTTCTTCGTTATTGCTGGGTTTTCGGGGTCGTTTCGCCATATTTGTCTGGATTATGTGCCAAACATTCTCTATCGGATTCATGTCTGGTGAGTGGCCTGGCCATGGTAAAATCCGAATCCCCTCTTCCTCTTTCCATGTGGTTGTTGTTCTTGCTTTGTGGCAGAGTGCTCTATCCTCTATAAAAGTGGCGTCTTCTTTAGATAAAATGGCGTTGTCGAATATCGGTAGTAGTTCTTTGTTAATATTTGCATATATTTTGCCGCATTTATATTTCCGTCGCAGATTACTAATTGCGATCGTCCACCATACCATATCGCGCCCCACACCATGATGTTCACAGCGCCGTATTTCACCGTCTGATGCAAACATTTGTCGTCCAGTTGCTGTGACGAACGTCTCCATACCCACGTACGACCACTATCACTGAATTGGCACTATCTGCTTTCGTCTGAAAAAATGACAGACCGCCAAAACTCTTCGGACTTCGTTCGCATTTCGATTGCCCAAGCCATTCGGCGCCGTTTTTGAAACACCGTAAGGAGAGGTTTTTTCTTTGCCACCCTTTTATACATCCTCACACTGTGGAGGTATCGCAGAATGGTGCGCTGACTTTTCTGTGAAGTTGGCGCAAGCTCAGCTGTACTTTTTCGCGGTTCTCTTAACACTTCGCGCACTTACAGAAAGTCAGGCACGACCTGGTCTCGGCTCCACCATTGTTTCTTCCTTGCGTTTAAATTGTGTAATCACACGGTTAACTGTGGACAACGGAATATTTAAAAATGTACTTATTTCACGTTGCGAAGCGCCGCGTTCACTCTGGTCAACGATGCGACCCCGGGTGAAGTCGCTAATATCACTCGAACCTTGTAAGCGAGGCATAGTTGTAACGATACTAAACTATGACGAATTCCTTCCGATACATCTACCCCTACCCTAATGACAAGAGAAAGTTCTTAATTCGATCTTAGAATTTAGTTGTTTACATATTTATACCGCTTTACCTGGTGTCTATTTTATTCTGTCACCCTAGTATATTTGCTAGTACAAACTATACTATATTGGGCACTCCAGCTTTTTTCGAGATTATCGATATATGTATATTGTATACTAAACTCGGAACCGCTAACATTTAAGTATAAACATACGGCCCTTACTTTCCGTCAAATCAGGATATTGACATATTAATTTAGTGAATCCCTTGTAACCTCTGCTTTCTTTACGTGAAAATTTCAATCATCAGTGCACGGTTGGTTCAACACTCTAAAAGCGAGTCAAGTGACTAATATACAACTGTGCAGATATAAATACAAATCATTCCGTCTGATGGCAGACGAACTTGTAACTACGCTACTAACTGCCGGCGAAAACATCCATCTCTAATATCCAATTTGTAATATTAAGTATCAATTGCTGCTAAATTTTTAGACATTTCTCTTAGTCAAAAACAGATGCATGGATTCGTATAGATTTGTTTTAATTTTACCAATAAATTATGTAACCTTCGGTAGCGTTGATTTTAAATTACCAAATAAGTGTAGTAATTATACGCCAAAAACTAGTCAAATTTGCAAGTATAAATAAATTGCACTCCGGCCTAGAGCAATGAATTTGGAAATAAATTTTACAAACCTATATTATCAAATGTATCGTTGCTATATTTCACGATATGTCCAATGTCAATGTTATAAATTATAGGAGTGGATCTGTGGGAACTAAAAGTTGTAGTTAAATTAGCAACCCTATTTCACTGCACATAGCACATGTGGTCTATACGTAGTACCTTAATAATTTGCAAATAATTTCAAGGAGACTTTTATTACATTTTCGAATTTACATTTGTATGCCGTTCAAAAGTGATCTGTTAGCCACCACACGGCCACGTATGCATAAACGCATAACGTAACAAAAAGGAAACAGCATCCAGCGTAGAGCAATAATATAAGTAAATGGATAATTAGGAATATCATAGGTAATGTTAGTTAATTGCTTGTATTCTGAAAGGTCTCAGATTTTACGGCACTTTTCAGCCACTTTATTACTTTCATTACGATTTGACTACCAAGGCAGATACTTCAGTGACAACTGGTCTTCCTATAAGAAATTGCTTATCATTATTTCTTCCTTATACCCGAACTCCCAAAAAGTACAAGAATATCGCAGATGTTCGTTTTCTTATAAAGATGTTTATTTCTTCCTTTCTTAAAAAAAATACATTTTTAAATGGGATATGTTAAGGGATAAAGATCACTTACCACGTCATGGAATAGAATTTAAATCACTACGCACGTAGGCTAAATTTGTATGCACTAATAAATCCTATATAAAATTAAAAATAAACACGCAGCTGCATTTGAATGCAGATATTTCAATCATAACGTCACCTTGACAGCTGTCACTTTACCTCGTTGTGGTATATTGGTGTATGTGTTTGCTGCATATCAATATTTTTTCCGGAATTTACCGACATACATACTTTCTATGTACATTTAATCTATCAAACGCAATTTGTTATTTTGTAAATATGATTTGTACACGTTTCACAAACAAAAACTTGTAATGGTTTACAGCTTTTAGTTAGCCTAATACTACACTCAAAGAAAAATAAATACTATTACGAAGCTTTCAATTAGCTATTACGAAACGAAGTAAAATATTTTGAAGTTAAAAATATAAATATAATCCAGCTGAATTTCACCTATCCTAGAAGATTTAATAATTAATAACCTTAGCCACTCCACAAATCTGGAATATTAACCAGTGCCTCGTAAGAGGATTTAAGGTTATTAATTATTTTTGAAAAAACTTCAAAACACAATCAATACAGAATATTTCCTTATATTATAGTTAATCTCTTATCTTTGTTAACATTAATCCTACAAGAAAATATTGGTTGCCAAAGTATTGCTGTAGCCATATTGGGCAAGCGTCAAGTTATGGAATACATTTTGCACTTTTGGTGTACCGATTACGTTGATCGTTAACCAACTCTAGTAACCCGAAGAACACTGCTAACACGAAAATTTGGATTTCGATGAAACTTTGGCAATCGAAGAACACCTTTTTAGCGGATGAATCGCCTAATTTATCGGTGCAAATCATAACAGATATAAATTCTTTTCTAGAATATAATTTGAAATATATTATTACGTAGTCTCAAGGATTATGTAAATTATTTTCGGAAAAATTATATGACGAGAGCCAGGTACCCCATATCCCTCATTTTTGTTATAGTCTCTTTTTCTCTTCATTTATCAAAAATAATAGTAGTAATATTAATAGTATGACGTTGAGCGGATATTCTAATGGATATTATAATATAGAAGTAGTGTACAAGAAGAACAAAACATAATTATACGTATTTAATAATTAGTTGTATATTTAACATGCAGTGTAAATTCAGAATTCGGCATGTTATTCTATAGAGCGTCATCAATATAACTAATATGTTTGAAATATTAATAAATTTTCAGAAAACGGTGGAGCAGGATGAAAAATGAAGTACATTCAGTGAAATTTTTATAGTTCCATACGAATTTTTGAACAGAATATTTGGTCTTCTTAATATCTTTGTTATGCAGCAAAGTTAATGCTGAACTACAAAGAAACACAAATACAAGAGAAAATTACGTAATACTTACAACAATGGTAACGCAAAACAGCGGAATTTCTATAGACATATTAATAGAAAATTAATAAATAAAATAAATACATAAAAAATTTATAATTGTTTCTAAACTTAGTAGTGAGTATTAGATCCACTATACAAATATCCAGGTCTTCATACTGTCTATCAATTTGGCCATTGTTGAAATAGGATTATCATTCTGAAACCTCGTTATTGTAGCTTTTAGTTCATTGACGCTATCGTATTATTGGCATACACCTCTCTTGCCAATATTCCTCAAAGATTTTCGATCGGGTTTGGATCGGGCGAGCAAGCAAACCATTATGATAAATTGATGAAACCACCCCTTTGTTGTATAGAATTATTCATTCGCGTAAAAATAAAACATGTAGGGGTTTTATTGTTATTTACCGTCACCAAAATTTCGACGTGCCAATATTTGAAACTATCAGGCCCTTTCAAGTTAAATTCCACTCATGATCACATGTCATATGATCTTGCGTAAATTTCAGTCTTGCCTGTTTATGTGTCTATTTAAAGGGTGGTTCTGAAACCTTTTTTAACCATCGAAAACGTCTACTGTCGTATGAAATATTTGTTGTACACGTCTGTTTGTTACTGATAAATTTAAATTACATTTTATTTGTTGCCTGGTTACATTACCAGGTTAGATTCCCCTTAGCGTAATTTCTGCCATAGGAATTGGCCAACGTTATAAAATTATTGATGAGATGGGTTCGTTCTAATTTCTTAGCTATGGCTCGATTAGAAAATCTTGACTCTTTATAACAATTGATACAAAATTATACGGAACTATAAAAATTTCGCCGAGTATATAGCGCTAATGGGACACTCAATACACTACAAATTATAATGTTTTTGTTGATATTATGATGATAAATAGTACTACTATACATACAGCAATCATGCTATGTATTTATTGCTATTTATGGTGATCAGTGTAAGCGTATAAAACATCACTACACATCCTCGTCTTTCATACACGTATCTGCCCCTATCATAAGTATTTGAAAACGTAAAAATCTTGTTGAAGAAAAGTGATTGTGGATTAAGAATTGTAGCTTAATAATACCATTTCCCTCATTCAAACCTACGTCATACGTAGTTCTTAAGAATCACCGTATCATATTTTGACCAAGACTGTAGACTATGCCGCATGACTTTATCTAAACGTGATGGCAGATTGCTGGCATGTTTGACATTAGATGCCAGTCGTTAAATTTTGTTTAACTATCGAACTAAATTTATATTTTAATTAGATTGGACTGGCAAATGTTAATGAATTAAAGCAGATATAATTTATACAATCTCTTCATGTTGAATGTAATGTTTACGTAATGTTTAATTTAATATGGTAAAATAGATGAAGTGTATATCTGAAGCAAATACAAAAGCTAAACGAATTTAAATCTCGTATATAGTCTGTTTGCAAATTAAATTTTATAATGTTAGGATGAGATAATATCGACATGTTATAGATTCATCAAATCCAAAATTTGACACAATCATCTATCAAATAATGTTAGATATTAAAATGCGAATTTTGATTTTATACATACACCAGTTCAATATTTCATTTGTTTTCAATACATGGCAGTCTATTAATAATAATAGCAGCATTTTATGGCTTCAGCTATATGGCTAAAGTAGCTAGCAGTAAGTTAGCTATAGTATTGACAAAATTCAATTAAAATAAGTACACTCTTTGGTGTGCTCAACCTAATACTGTTAGAAATTTAGATTTTCTTAATTTCAAGATATATTTTCTCCATCACAGCACCTCCCCTCTACTGATTAAGATTAATAATAATAATAATAATAATAATAATCATAATAATAATCCTTTATTGCCCAACAGCCCAAGGGCCAATTACAGGACAAATTACAATACAATTCTTATTTAAAATAAAATAATTAAAATCGTGTTGCCTACAATAATAACATGCTGAAAATGTATATAATAATGAAACAAAAAAAAAAGAAAGATTCACAAAAATGGTTCCAGATCCCGTTTGTTTGCGTTCCTTACCATGTGACTGAGAGGTGCCTTAAGCAAAATGTTGGTATTAGCTCTAGGTACTTGAAATATATTATAGTAGCGAGTATGATGAGTAGGTACGGTAAAGTTTATTTGCGCTAGAAGGGCTGGCGAGTCGATAGTATTTTTCATGATCCTGCAAAGAAACTCCACATTGTTACGCTCGCGGCGGTCAGCAAGAGATAGGAAACCATGCTCAACAAGTAAGCTATAGTACTCGATACCTCTTGCAGGATACACGTTGTCCATTCGAAAGGAGAGATACTTTAGAAATTTCTTTTGAACGCGTTCGATCATAAGCCCTTGGTGTAAATAACGGGGATACCAAACAATGGAGGCGTATTCAAGCTTAGAACGAACGTAGGCATAATATAAACGTTTCATTACACCTAAGTCTGAGAAATGCCTGCAAGAACGCATGACAAAACCGAGAGTTTTGGAAGCAGATGAACACATGGACGACATATGTTCCGTAAATGACAGTCTATTATCAAACAAAACACCAAGATCTAAAGTTTTGATATTGCGTGGTATGGCTGCATTAATCTGGTAGTTATAGTGTAAAGTAGTGTGAGTGTTATTGTAGGAAACCACAGTACACTTGTTGATGTTCAGAGGAGATAATTGACCTTGCTCCAAGTATTAATGCGAAGAAGATTGTCTTGTAAATGTTTACAATCGAAAATGCTACCAACAGTATTAAATATCTTTACGTCATCTGCGTATGCTAAGATGTGACACGTAAACAGAGATAGTAAATCATTTATATAAAAATTGAAGAGAAGTGGTCCAAGATTTGAACCTTGAGGAACACCTGATGTTGGAGAAAACGGCGTAGAGGAATAACCATTGTAGCAGACATAACACTCCCTTCCAGTAAGGTAAGACTCAATCAACGTCAGGAAACCCACATCAAAACCAAATTTATCCATTTTTTGTAGTAGCATCTCGTGGTTAATGCAGTCGAAAGCTTTAGAAAAATCTACGTAAATAACATCCACCTGCTTTCGCTTATCAAGCGCTTCACTAAGATATTGGCCAATGCATGCTAAATTAGTGATCGTCGACCTACCTGCAAGAAAACCGTGCTGATGCTCAGATATGAAAGGAGTTATGCAGGTAGATATTTCTTTGTAAAGCAAATGTTCAAATACCTTTACTGCACAATCCGAACGAAAGATTGCCTTCCGCGTTGTATTCGTTATATCAAAACCTTATGTTGAGTAGTGCACAGTAATTTCGAAGTAATTCTTTTATTGGAGAGACCATTGCGAAAGGAATATAGAAAATGTTCAGATTTCGATTTATAATACAAGGCTTGTCTGGAAAGTAAGTACCGTTTTAGAAAAAAAACCTTTTATCCAAAATAAAATTTATTTCTACATAAAAGAGCATTTCGAAAATTATTTTTCTAAATAGTTGATACAATTGCTGAGACATAAGTCGTAGCGAAGAATCAGTTTCTCTATATCCTCTTCATAGAAGGTTTTTCAACCAAATCATCATCGACAATAGAATGAACATTGGTTCATCCATCATTGAATTGTCTAGCTCATTTTCTCCCCATTCCATCTTTCACTACATTTTCAACATAAATCTCTACAAGTTGACGATGAATTTCGACTAGTTTAACATCCCTTGCGTTCAAAAACTGTATTACAGAACGAACTTCACCGTCGGCGGGCTCAGAAATTGTCTTAAACATTTTGACGATCACTAACAAATGTAAACACAGCACAATGGTGTAACGTAGTGGCGTCAACGGAGAGACTGTGAAGTAGGGCGATCCGTGCGCGTGCGCGGAGCTACAACAATAACCCTGCGGTGGCGGTAGAACGAAGCGGTACTTGGTTTCCGGACAAGCCTCGTACTACACAAAAATCAACTAACCGGCGTACTAAGCGCCTCATATATTTTAATACGTCATAATGCTTCCCAACATATTTTGCTATTTTTTATTTCGAACCGCCGATTTCATTTACCGCAAATATGTAACTTCGCTTCTAGAGTTCTGAGCAAGGATTCGTTCTTACCACAGCAGGAGCATATTGATACTTAGAAATATACAGGTGGGCAAGCAGTATTAGAAACAATTAACAATAACTATAAAAACTAAAAACAACATCGCGATTATACAAAGAGCTAAGGTAGCTGATTTTGATAGCTTTTTCTATTAATGGACATATTAATTACAAAGATGATATTAATATCTTTACATTATCGATTTTACGCTTAAAATAGGAAGTATGTATATTGACCTGTAAGGCCAGTCCCAATTTTGCAACAATATCTTTTAAATTTTGAAAACAAAGAAAATATACACCAGAATGTCGAGAGAAATGTTTATCACTTGTTATTACTCAACTTAATGTACGGGGGGAGGTCCAGAAGTTCGCGGAATGTAGGGGATGGAGTGGGGATAGAGACGCTCGCTAGGTGTCATTCTGATTGGCGACTCATCATTAATATATAAGTTAAGTTGCATCCCTATAGCGTCAGATAAACTTACGTACTCGGCACACATAGCCGAAGTAAGGAAGAAAATTTGTGTTGCATCCAAGACTCTATACCCATTGATCAATCCTAGAAGTAAACTTTCCTTGGATAACAAAATAAAATTGATCAAGGCGACTATGGTACCTATAGCCACCTACGCCGGGGAACTATGGCACCAAGCGTCTGATCAACAAAAAAAATAAAATACAAGGCCAACTAAACAAGATTATCCGTTTCGCAACGAACGCCCCGCGGTACATGAAAAACGAAGATCTCCACGCGGAATTAGAGCTGGAAACCCTAGACGCTATCACCCTAAGAAGAACCAATGACACCGTACAAAGGATGAAGACACACCCAAACGAAGAGGTAAGGAAAATCATCAAGCCAATCAGAAGACTGCGAAGAGACGGCGTTAAACAAATAAAAAGAAGAGCAGAAGAGAAAGGTATAACGCTTCAACCCCCGAAAAGAAGCAAACATGCGAAAAAATAAAACAAAAAATTTAACACACTGCACACAGGCCCTAAAAAGGGGAGAAAAAAAATGTAAATTTATAAATAGATGAATAAATAAATTAACTGTACCCATAAATAAAGACGAAGAGGAAATGGAGGTAACTCCGACCCTCGTAAATGAAAAACAACCGACCCAAGCTATAGCGTCAGTAGTTTACGAATAGTTGCCTGCTAAACAAGTCAATCCGGAAGAAAAGTGAATCTATGGAGGAAATTGAACAGCGTCCTGTGATAAAGTTCCTTACAAAGCAAGGAAAGAACACTCAAACCATATTGAATGAAATGGAAACCGTTTATGGGGTGCCCTAGTAAATCAATGATTTATAAGTAGCACGGTCTTTTTAAACATGATCGGGAGTCAGGAACAGCAGCGCATCTGTGCATCTAAACAATTTTTAGAGCTGTGTGGAGACAAACCTGCACAGATTTTGGAGCGGATTGTTACCGGAGATGAAACATGGGTTCATGACTTTGAGCCTGAGTCCAAACAGGAGTCCATGCAATGGCTTGAAAAGGGGACACCACCGCCAAAGAAATTCAGTGTCAGAATCGGCTGAAAAGTTGATGGCTACTGTTTTTTGGGATTGTGAGGGAGTATTATTAATTGATTACAAAGAAAAAGGTAGGAGCATAACCGGATAATATTACGCAGCGATATTAGAATAATTAAAGGAGGCCATCAAGGAAAAATGTCGAGGAAAATTGACCAAAGGTGTGTTGTCCTTGCAAGACAATGCGCCGGTTCACAAGAGCAAAGTTGCAATGGCTGCTCTGCACAAGCATTGCTTTCAATTAATAGACCATCCACCCTACAGTCCAGACCTGGCACCTAGTGATTTTTATTTGTTCCCCAATTTAAAAAAAGACTTACGTAGAAGAAAGTTTTCCGACGACAATGAGGTAAAGGAGGCAATTTTGGCCCATTTTGAGGCGAAAGATAAAAAATATTTTTATGATGGTTTAGAAAAAAACAATTCATAGATCTAATAAATGTATTGTGCTTAATGGTGATTATATTTGAAAAGGAAAAATAGATTTATTGTTTTATTTTATTTAAAACTCTTTCATTCCGCAAACTTCTGGACCTCCCCTCGTATTTAATGACATTCTTCCGAATCACGATGTATTGTATTAGATGTAACATAGAAGCATAATAGTAATGCGATTAGGACAAGTTATTATAATAATATTATACCAACAGTCTAATTATTGTCACAAAATCGTGTAGTGTGAATTAGCATTGATAACGACTTTACAATGCAGTTATGGATAAAATGGATTTAGAACGAAATTAGCTAGTGGTATAAGTAGATATTCTATTAGAGCAATTTGCATGAAGGTACTGGCATGCGCTTATAATACCACAATAAAAAACCACACAATAAATAAGTGACCAGCAAAAAATGTTAGCCTATGTGGAGTTTGATTGGAGACTATTTACAAGTAAAAGATATATTTACGTACTGTTTTTATAATAAAATTATGAAATATAAAGAATTTGAAATGTGTGAAATATCATTTATTACTTAAGCTATTTTGATCAAATTTATATGCAATGATCTGTCAGCGGACACCTCTCATCACCTGATTCCATTTTAAACAGACGCTTTTATGGAGTCCTAACTAAATATATGCATTTCTCATATTAAGTTACGTTCTTAAGCGGTCGCACTTTCGAAAAGTCACGGACAATTTTTTTGAAAATATTATTTCAAAAAAAACTCAGTAAGCCCCCGTGCTATAAACACCTCACGATTTCAATCTAATATTCTAGCCTTTAATTTTAAAGGCTATATTGATGAATCGTCGAAACAATAGAAATTGACACGTCCTGTTTATAATTATTTACATAAGATATTCTAATAGTACAAAACCTACTTAGATCGCTTATGGTACAGCGTCTGAGTAATACTTAAATTCGACACGTCCTTAATGATAAGTGTTAAAACGTTATTCAAAATAAGTTTTAAAAAAGCATCTGCAAATGATCGATATAACAGAAAAAAAAAACAGTATTGCAAAGAATATTTTTGAATCTTGTATTTGTATTTGTATTTTTACAAGATTTTCATTCTTGCTAAAGTATCAAACAATCACATCATCAACAGTACTGGATGTCCTAAAAGTCTTTTTCAATTTGTTTTTTTCACTGCGCAAATACAATCATTGAATGGGGAGTGAGACGGTCTGCCAATCGCTAGCCCCACCCATGGGAATTTAGTCGCTATGGGGCATCTTATGGAAACGGAATGTGCGTACTCTGTACGCCGGTTTTACAAAAACTTTTCAGATGAAGCACATTTTCACCTTAATGACCATGTAAATAGGCAAGACTGGAGGAATTATCGACACGTACTTTTTTGAAGATTTAAAGATTGTGTTAGGATAGTAATCGTAAGTTCTAAACGATATGTGGTGATGATTACCAATTTTTTTACATTACCCTTGCAAGATTTTAATGGTTTCAGTAGAAACAGTTGGTTCCAATAAGTTGAAGCGACATCACGTGTCCTTACTACATGTTCATTTTCGCTGGAAAATTGATATCCAAACGCCGTGGCATAATCTGGCCGATATTTAGCCCCGACTCGACACCAATGAAGTTTTTTTCTATAGAAGTGCTTTATGTAGTTTTTGTATGCAAAGTGCATATATTTTATTTTTTGCATATCTTTAATTCCAGTCTATATGTAGACGTATTACACTAATTGAAGTTATTTAATTAGCTCTAATTAGTGATTGCATATATTGCACATTCAGGCATTTCTATGCATATTTTTACAAAAGTTGCATATATTGCATATTTAGAGTTTTTCTTATCCTTTCTATTAGGAAAAATTTCTAGTAATTCCTAATGTAATTCTTCAACGGACAATTCTCAGAATGATAAATCTTTTATATTAGTTTCTCTTATACCTTTTCCAAGAAACGCACGTGTTTAATTTCGCCTGGTAGAAGGGATGTGGTAAGTACGTTTTATTATTATTAATTCCCAAATAAACTATTCATTCATTGAATATCTTTGAACGAAACAACATGTAATTTTGTTACGTTTTTAAACACTCTGCGTCCATACAATGAGTATAGCGAACAAAATTTCTTTATGGATTAAGGCGTATCCTGAACTGGTAAAGGATGGCGACAAAATATTTTGTCGAGCCTGCAGTAAACTGGTTAAGTTAAAGTTTAATTTAACTAAAAGCTTTACAATTGTTTTTATATTCTTTAACTTTTGATATAAAACGCCAATTGTTGTTCTATGTGTCTTGTAAGAGAAAATACCTGATTGATCAACACGCTAAAACTCCATCACATATTTGAAAATGTCAAAAACTAAAGCGATCCGCATGTGTAGCATGCAGCAATCATGCGAAACTCAGAACAAGAAGAATATAGTACAGATCTGTGTAATGCATTAATTTCGTCTAACATACCATTAACAAGATTAAACAATGTTTATTTGAAACCATTTCTGCAAAAATATTGCAAACATAATATACCTGACGAAAGTACCTTACGAAAAAATTATGTCATATCTTGTTACCAGCAAACAATGGCAGAACTTCAACAATTGGTAGGGAATAATTTTATTTACATCATGAAAGTACGGATAAGTCTGGCCGTTATATTGCCCATTTATTAATAGGAATTCTTCATGAAGATATTGTAGGTAAATCATATTTAATTTATTGTGAAGAACATCAAAAAACAAGTAATGTGAGAATTGCCCAATTCGTTCAAGAAGGTTTATCAAATTTCTTTTTACCTGGAAGTACACCTTCTGAAAAAATTTTACTAATGTTGTCCGACGCTGCACCATACATGACAAAAGCAGCGTAAAATTGAAATATTTTTTATAGTAATATTATTCATACCACTTGTTTAGCTCATGGGTTCAATCGTGTAGCCGAAAACATTAGAAATCAATTTCCTTTGATTAATGATTTAATTAGCAATGACAGAAAAGTATTTTTAAAAGCACCTTTACATATCCAATCTTATAAGGAGCGACTTCCCGGTGTTAAGTTGCCTCATGAACCGATTATTACGAGATGGGTTACATGGTTAGACGCTGCCGATAATTTTGAAGGAATAAAAAATGTAATTCTTGAAATCACTGCTGACTGCATTACTCTAGAAAACTGTAAGATAGTAACATCAACAGAATTGCTACAAAACCTTTTGTATACTAAGTCAAATTATAGCTTTGTTTCAAGTTCCATTCGTAAACTAGAAACGCAAGGGATATCGCTCTCGGAAGCAATCGAAATAGTAGAGGAATTTGATATGCTATGTAAGAAGGTTAAGGGTACAATAGCTGATTCTATATACGATAAATTTCAAAAAGTGATAAATAGAAATACGGGGTATTTTAAATTGAAGAAGGCTAAGAAAATGTTGAAAGGTGAAACAGTAAGCGATTTCGACTTTAATTTTAGTTTAGAATGTATTGCGAAGTTAAAAAATGCACCAATTACATCTGTGGATGTTGAAAGAAGCTTTTCTATTTCGAAACATATGTATTCTGATAGAAGACAAAACTTTCTTTTACACAATTTTGAAAAATATTTAATTATAAATTCGTTTAGAAATATAATATTTTGTGGAATAAAGTTAATGTTTAAATTTCTGCTCTTATTTATTTTATCTAAAAATTTTCCATATTGTCGCAATTTTTTTGCATATATGCCCCAGGTTTATGCATATTTTCCCAAAAATCGATGCATATATATGCGCATATATTCCAATTTTTCTTTGCATATTATCCGGTCTCTACTCACCACTCTCTGAATGAATTAAAAGAAAATATTCGAAGAGAAATGGCGGCTATCACGGAAAATATGTACCGAACAGTTCTCAAAAATTTTGTCTCACGCTTAGATAGAATAACGAAATGCATTTAGAAGAAGTAATTTTTAAAAAATATATGTGCAAAGCCTGTATCGTAATAAGAAAATAAACATTTATTCGTTAAACCTGGCCATTCTTCTACTACATTCTTTTTGTTTTAAAAAGGGCTTGAAACATCTTGTATTAGAAACTAAATAAAGAGAGAATATATTGGAAACTGGAACAGAATCATTTATTAAGAAACACTATAAAAATATTAATTGACATATAATACGTAAATAATTACAGGAGACGAATACATGCTGCTCTGATCTTAGTGCTATATGTATATCCTTTAAGAACCACGATTGGCTTTTCAAGAGGAATAAAAAGCAATTTCTCTAAAATATGCCTAATGGCAGACTACATCAGTCAATACCGTACTGCTTAAATGACTCTATTCAGGTTCGTTATTGAAGATCACTAAGAAATTAATTATTCTTCTTTATTATTTGCTATCTTTTTTGCAAAGTTCTCTCATTTTAAATGAATACGTATTTAAATTCTCTCTTAGTGCACTTCCGGAAGATCGATCCTTGTTGCCGATTAGTTTATAATTTGTGAACATTTTAAAAATTGTAGTAAACGTACGTTTTATTACAAATTACAGGGATCGTTCTAAATGATTTATATTATATTTTACAAATTACCAGTTTTTTTGTGAACAATCAATAAAACGGCTATAAAAATATAGACTCTAAAAATTCTTCCGCACTTACACCTGATAAAAGTTCTAAAAATAATGTTTGTGACACGTTAACACCAAATTATTTGTTTGTATTATTGAACGTAGAACATAGTAACGAAAGCTTTTTATAATTATAGGTTCATAACGATTGCTATATAATTTTAAATTGCTTGTAGTAAAATTAGAATCCAAAATTTCCTGAGTGCTAATTCGATACAAGACCTTAAAATACTGAACGTTTTGTTTGCATTTATTTGATTTTATAGCCTGTAAATTTGCATATGGAAGGTTTTTGTATTACATTGTGTCATGGAAAGTCTCTGTTTTCATCTAAAACGAAAGGAAAACATGAATTTTCCAAAACGATCCATACACTAAAGATAGATTACTATATACTTCCATGCCAAAGAATTTGGGAGTATTTATCATTTAGACGTTGAAATTTTATATTCAATATGCATACCCAAACGTGTATACGATACGACGGATTTAATGTATTTTTTATTAAATACGACTACGGAAAACTTGGCATTTAACGGAGTGATACCATACAGACGTTATTTTCCACCCGTATACTTTTATCAATAAAATTTTACAAGTTAGGTGACGTTAGCTGTAAGTATTAATTTCTTTTATTGTAACAAAACAACGTTGTAGACGTCATTTTTAATACAGTTATTTCGTATTTCATTTATGTATATTTACTGACATTGAGAGTTATTGTTGTATACGTATAAATTATACATAATTTTGCAATTCCAGTTATGTACAATTGTACATCATCGCACATAAGTTTAAGACCATCTATAGAAAAGTAGTAACATGTCAAAGAAATTACTATCAATGCAGTATAATTGAGATTACAAAAACTGTAAATACTACACCAGTTGAGATAAAATGAACGTAAATATATAAATCCCCAGAAACTTTTGTGAAGGCAACTACTAATCTAAGTTTAAATTAACAACCGCATCTTTATCAATTGCATATATGCATCTGCTTGTATGTGGTTCCAAAAAATTGTTGACTACTATGTAAACAAAATAAGTTGGGCATTGGAACATAGAAATTGGAATGAAGTTGGTAGTTTTTTATAAAGAGCGGATTTTTGTGTTTAAAGCACAAATATGGAAAAATGTGGCATCTGTTAAATACGAAGAAGGTTCGGTAATGGTATGGAAATGTTTTAGTGTGAACGGTGTGGGAACTTTGGCGACGATCGAAATAATATTGAGAAGGAAACAGTACAAAGTATTTAAAAGCAATTTCAATCTGGATTGTCCTCGATTTTGTTATCAGCTTGATAATGACTTCAAACATTTTCCAAAGCTGTACATTTTTTTTTACAACAGACTTCCACAAACACCCGACCTCAATCATGCAGTTATTTGTTATAAATTTCAAAATGGTGCACATATTACAATAAACTAAAATAAGTACCAATACGTACTAAAATTAGTGAAATTCATTACTGGAAGCTGGCTTAGGAGATATAATCCGTCAAGAATAGTTAACGTTGTCATGTCCCTGTTGAAATTTCAAATCACATTTAATAATAAATAAAGAACCTGCGCTCTGGCATTAAGTTATCTCAAGAATGAAGAATGTTTTTAGAATCTTTCATATATGTACAAACCGCATTCTGACAAACTCAAATTAGTGCATAAATTAAAAGCTAAGTTGATTTCAAACGTATTGAATTTTATGATATCCTTATTAACTGAATTAATTTTAATCCAAATTTGTTTTTCAATATTAATACGCGTACTGCTTGAATATACTGCTGACCAAAATGGCTGATATTGAAACGATTCAAACCCTTACTTAGTACATCAGATTCATATTCGACAGCCTTAAAAATTTAATGTTGAGATAGGGATCTTATATAACAGGATTATTGTTCCAATATTTATGGATAAAGGTTGAAATTGTGGTAGATATTGAGATTTGCTAGAGAATCGAAGTATACTGTGCATTATCGAGATCATTCAAAGGGAACTTGCATAGTGCACACCTCAACAACTAGCACATCCATAAATGTTATCCAAATCGCTGAATTTGCACAAGAACTCCACAAAATGGTCATCCAAATATCGCGATTTGATCCCTTTAAATATTTTTATATGGCGGTATTTAAAATCCAAAGTGTGTAAAAGATACCCAAGAACATTGAATGATTTACAAGAAAAAATATCCATATTGCAAAGAAGTAACCAATAGTTAATAGACCTTTTGCGTTGAATTTTCTTTTCCTAAAGAAATATATTTTAAAATCTTGCAAATAAGCACAATCAAGTTTATCCCATAAAATAATTTGAAAACTTAAAACATACGATATGACGGAATAAAAAACTAGAAACACAATCATTTCATGAACCACTTGATCTTGCTATTTGGAATTTCTAACACTAATAGGAGGTAATCGTAATTATTTCAAAATGTATCTTTAAGCCAGGGAAGGCACCCAACGTCGAAATTGAAAAATGTATTAAGCGAATGGCTTGTGGACCTTCCAGGATTATATAAAACACTAGTTTAGGTTTTGGGAGATGAAAACGGTATTCGAAATTTGGGTTTTCCTCAGTTTTTAATTATTCCTATTGGATGTTCATAAAAATTGTCGATCTCTAGGGGACTATTAAAATGCACTAAACTTTATGCAATTGACTCCTAAAGTGGATGACATCCAATCCTCACCCCTATATACAAAAGAATATAGAAGGATGTGTTTGAGTCTACAATTCGAAATGGACCTTAGCGCCTTTACTGATATCACAAAATTGTCATAAATTTGAACTCGCAGTATGCTCCCGCCTATATGTAGTTCTAGTGCAAATAAAACAGTTGCCAACAATATTTTTGACATTCATTTATTGCTGCTCAATCGTACAATGAAAATAATATATGTACACTCACCTAATCGTATCATCATATAGTTGAACAAAATAATAAAGATAAATCTATTGAATATTAAGTGATTCCTATTTGTGATAAAAGATAGATAACAGAAATGTTAGAAGAAGAATTGAAAGAATCCTATACCAGCGATGTCCAAGGTGGTTTTATAAATGTAGAATATAAGCGGAAAGAGGTTGAGTATTGGCGAAATAAAAGTCATTACAGTGATGGAAGAGAAGATAGGTTGCCAATAATTTTAGGCTATATATCAAACAAGTATTGCAGCTAATTTGTATATGAATTTAATTGTTCATGATTTAGGTTTACTACTATAAGCTCTATATTTCGAAAGGACAGCATAATTTCAAAAGAAACGTAACACCGAAATAGAATCAGTATAGAGTATAAGATACGCTTAATACCGACGAAAACGGCGTTAATTCAAAATTAATGAATCATCGAGGCAGTAGTTAGCCATAGTAAGTGCAAGAAAAGGTACTCTGCTGTCAGATTATGCTAGTACACATAGTTTTGATTTTCATTCTTTTTCTGATATAAACAGAAGGTCAGCTAGTGTCTGCTATTAATAGTTTTAAAGGAAATCGGAGTGTAGTTTGCTCCCCAAGTATAGCCAAGCTTATTTCAAATGATAGTTCAAAACCTGTAATTTTAATTGGTATTCTTTCATTATACCTGGCTAATTTCCTGATTAAAATATTTTTATGCATCTTATCTAAGCTCCACATTCCGGAAAACTAACGAGTGAATTGTTTCGTCAATAATTTAAAGGCGTTTATACGCTAAACACTGAACCACGAAAGCTTTTACTATTTAATTTTGGACCATGAATCTAATTTTTGGAATTTGTCCCTCTCAGTAAGGTTATACATGTAATAACAATCCCTAAGAAAACAACCGACCTAATTGAACGTCCAGATGTGTATAGATTTGGGTATGAAAATCATTTGTTTGAAATTTTTTCGGCCTTGTAATACTTAGAAATTCTGATATTGATCTTTGACAAAGAAACCACTTTATTAAACTACAGTCAGTTATCTGCGCTAGATATTGAAATCGATTTGCATATGCTTGATTTAAAAGCGGCAATTACCATCCTGATGATTTGGCTCTCGGTAACAGCAGTAACGATTTTTCTTTTATTGTTCTATTTGTAGAGAGCTTACTTTTATTAAATATTCAAGATGCAATCAAATTTTATGTTTTTAAAACTTTTATATGGACTATCATTATCATGATGACTGAATCTATAGCACGTGGATACGCGTACCTTTGAACATTCAATAAGAGACATGAAATTAAAAGTGTCAAATGCATATGATAATATTGTTTTACAGATTATCGCATACGTATGCTCAATAGTCAATAGATTTATTAATTAAAACAATAAACTCGGAGTAATATCATTAGCAATTCTCTTACTTAGTGTCTAAATAATGTAGGCAAATAGTAAGCGTGGTAATTTTGCAACGTCAATGAAGGTGCTAACGCAAAAATGAATCAGTTTGGTACGAACGGTATACCAAAGTGAATATAATAGTCACAAAGGCAAATACACACCCCTTTCTACACAAGAGTAAGGAGTAGATGACATATTCTTTAAGCATCGAATTGCAAGTTTATTCTATTTTAATAACCCTTTCCAAATGCCAAGCGTCCATATGTATCGATAACATTTGCGAACACCCAATAAGAAAAATTGGGAAAACTCCGATTTACATACACCGACCTCATCTCCCACAACCCCTTTTTGGTAGTAATGGGAATCGATATTTTAAATACATATGTAGTCCTAAAAGGTCCTCAAACTACCCAGATTTCATTAAATTCTGCATTTTCAGGTTGGATACCTTTTTTTGACAGAAACAAAAACTAATGAACTTCATGATTTTTTTTAAAGTAAAGGGGAATGGCTTATTTTAATCGATATATACGGCATAAAGTTTTACATAACCTACGATCTACATAGGTACAAAGCCACCTCGTTATGCAATTGAAGAAAAATAAAATTTGTGCATAACAACATGCTAAAACTCTATATGAGGTGCTAGTTTATTGCAAATATCTCGTCTTGAAACGTGGAGAATATGAGTATTTGACAGAATTTTATAATCCTGTTTTCAAAAGTATTGTAGATAGAGAAACTAAGTTCCGAAAGCTAATAATGATTGACAACGATATCCATTACGAGGTGCCTTTTAAGTCTTACATACTGGGACATAGAGGGCGCCACTAATCAAGTACCGCTATTAAAAATTCACCTCCATGTTTAGATAAGCTAAATCCAATGCTTCAGTGCGACACGTGAAGTGTTGTAGCTACAAAAAACTATCAAAGTTGACAAGTTAGTTGAGAAATGGAATGAAATCGAGAGCATTTTCGCCCAATATCTTTTTATAATTTTCAATGATAATTATTTCAACAAGAATGCCTCGCTTAGTTGGTTTCTGTTTTCGGCAATGAAGCGCCACATCAGTCAATAATTTCTCGTTGGTAGGGAGAATTCAAAGCGACGATCCAAGATCAGATACACCAAAAACGGTAGTCACTTAGGAAAACTTCGATGTTGTACGCAAGATCATCAACGAAAATTGACATGTGACATACTGCGAAATTGAGGCATTGTTAGGGATTTACAGTGCATCAATTCAAAAAATTTTGCGAGAAGAATTGTGTGTAAAAAATTAGTTTCCCATTGGATACTGCATCAGTTGACCTAAGAATAAAACACAGCTAGGGTGAATTGATATCAAAAAACCTTAGACTGCTTGAGCAGAAACTCTAAAAATCTGTACCGTCAGTTGTAATAAATCTTGAATTTACTCATATGAAATAAACACCAATCGTCTGCGTGGGTGTTCCAATGTGAAGAAAAGCCGACAAAAATCAGCCGTTCTCGAAGTATCTCCAAAATATGGTCACTACATTTTCTCCAAAGCAGATGATGAAGATCAAAGAACTGTTACTGCCGATTGGTATACAATCATTTGTTTGCCACAAGTCATCGCTGAGCTTCTAAAAACCAAACCTAAACGACGAATCGTTCTCCATCAAGACACTGTAAACACAACAGAACGTCGAGTTGTTAGAACATCCTCTGTACAGTCCCAAACATTTCTTTACCTTTCCGAAAATCGCGAACGGACTGCGTCGTCAGAAGCAGCAGTCGATGTCTTCGAAAATGCAATTTTGACTATACCAACAAACGACTGGAATAACTGCTTCCAGAGTTGGTTCGAGTGCATGCAAATATTCCTGGAGACTACTTCGAAAAACAATAAAGTCTTTAAAAGCTACCTACTGTTTTATACCTGTTTTATATGCAAAACTTAAAAGGCCACCCTTGTATTATGCCTAGGAACAACGTAAAGGTCTTTTATAAACAAAAAATTATTGACTTAACAATGGTCTTTTCATGTTTTAAATAAAAAAAAAACAAAAGTTGTTGTTGTCTTCAAAAAGCCAACGTCACGTTTAATAACGTGGATACTTGAAAATCCTAGATACGAAAACGTATGTATCTATTGCACACTTATGGATTAACAGTATAACTCTTACTCAAACCATCAATTTATATTTATTTTCCGTTAGTTTGCTCCAGCATTTTTTTGCGCATAATATTAAAACACAACTTGACTGTTAAACTTCAACGCAGTAATTGAATTATTCCCTATAGATACATCTTATTAAATAAGATTTTAGTAAGAAGACAACACAATACAATAACAAAACAATATCATTTCAAGGAAACGCGACGTATGTAATTATTTCGTATAGGATACACGTAATATTCAAATACCTTACACATCTTCGTCTATCATTAAATCTAGTTATTTAACAATCTATACAAAAAAAAACCATTATGTTAGTAATCGTTGCTGAAAGATAAACGCACTCTATTCATTGCCGCGAATGATATAAATGTCAGATATTTATTTTGGGATTCCGTAGAACTGTTGAGTTCACGGTATAGAAGTACAGATAATGACTAGCAATAATTTATAGAGATTTAAGGTTAGATGTATATACATATCATTTAATGTTTATAGTCGCAGATTTTTATTACTTTGGATGCTAACACTAGGATTTTTAAACTAGGGTACTCAAAGCCTATTATTAACTTTCAGAATTGCAAGATCAAGGGATTTATTGGGGATTGTAGTTAAAATTGAAAATGTAGAGAGTTAAAACTCTTTTAAGATACTGTATGTTTTCGACTTCAGTTTTTCAATTTTTTTTTCAGACACGGGCATTTATGAGGGTAAAAATGCCATGCAAGTTGCTCACAAAAGTATCATTACGTATTTTATCGAATCGATCAAAATATTACGAAATTATAAAGAAATAAAACCCAGCTAATGTGTATATCACATTTATTTATTAATACTCCATAAGTCTAAAAGAGTTTTAAACTGAAAATAATAAAAATGCAATAATAAAATAAACATATAATTTTTTTACACGTACAAAAGTTTTCTACCATTAGGAGATTACCCCAATGAAATACACGGGGAATCACTTGACTCGTCGGGGAGACACATTATATCATTAGTCATCCGGTTAACGTTGCTGACGAAGGTTCTTCTTACATTTATTAATGTATTACCAGAATAACATGGCCAAAATTCGCGAAAGAAGTTTTGCAGAGGGACAGTTAATTGTTTTTTTAGTAAAAAAAGGATATCCACAAGCAAAAATTGCCAGAGATACGCCCATTCCACGCAGTATTATACATGATATCATGCATAAGTTAACTGTTCACAATAGGTTAACTTATATGCGACGCAGTGGGCGTCCAAACATATTAACGTGGCGAGAAAAAAGAAAAGTTTTTCGGATTATTAAAAAAAGTCCATTTTTGAGCAGCCAAGAAGTGTATCCAGACGTGCAAACAATCACAAAAAAGTCACTCAGTGTGGAAACTATTCGTCGAGTAATACCAAGCAGTGAGTATAGTGAACGCATAGCTAGGGAGAAGCCCTGCTTTGTAAAATTAATAAAAGAAAATTAGAATTTGCTACCACTTACGTGTATAAGTCTGAGGAATATTTGAATTGTTTGACACTTCTAGAAAGAAATTTGTTTGACAAGCACCAAATACAGCATTTAATCACGAAAATCTACAACCAACTGTGAAATACGGAGGTGGTTCGATTATGGTGCGGGATTCCATGGCGGCAACTGGAGTTGGAAAATTAGATTTTATTGGTGGCAAAATGGATTCATTAATTACACTAATATATTGAAGAGGAATTTAGAAGCCAGAGCAGAAGAAATAGGGATAGGAATTGATTTCATCCTTCAACAGGATAATGATCCTGCGCTCGAAAAACTAAGGAATGGCTTCTATGTAATGTAAGAAATCAATTAAATACACCACCCCAGTCGCCTGACGTTAATCTAATTGAATATTTATGAACAATATTAAAAAGGAATATTAGCAAAAAACAAATTTCTAATAACGAAATGCTAAAACAATACTTGTTGGAAGAATGGAAAGCTATAAGCCCTAATGTAATAACAAAATTAGTAAAATCGAAGCTAAACAAGTTGAGAGCCATTATAAAGTTCGGTGATTATCCCATTAAATATTAATTACCTATATAAAAAAATATGTGCACCATTTTCTATATAGGTGGCCGAATATTTTTATGTGCTTGCCATAAAGTATATTTTTAAGTTGTGTATTTTGTTTTTGTTATATTTATAATTTTTTCTTTGTTAAACTTAAAGAATATAAATAAATGAGAAAAATAATTCACATTTCTTATTTCTTATTGTTTAAGAATTACGAGATTTGTGAGACTTTTGTGAGCAATGGTAAATCATTGCACATCATTCAAAAGGTTTTCTTCGCCATCGAAGTTGAAACTACTAGTTGCAGATTAGTTAAGTTACAATTTACAATACCTTAAAATTTCGTCTTCATATTAAATAAAATGAATGTAAATTCGCAAGTAAATTCGAATCTAATTGTAAATGAGTTTCTTACTCACACAAACGGTCGTCACTGAAGAAGAATTAAATAATTAAATTCGAATGCTTAGAGTTAGAGTTCTTTAAAAGAGAGTCTTAGCTTCCTCCATTTTCAATTTTGACCATAATTCTCAATAAATCCTTTTATCCTGATTAGTCAGTACTTCTTCTCAGCAGATTTCAAAATTGTTGTTTCACAAACAAAAAAGTAATATTAGAATTGAAACTATCACTTTCTTTTATCGCAGCAGTGTTTTCTTCTAACAAAAGAACATGCACCGGCAATACGAAAATGTCAATTTGGATAAAACTTAAAGCATGTGCTGTAATAAATACTCTAACAGTATATAAAATATCATCCAAATCTGAACTTCCGGGTTGCCGATGTTCCCTTACAAATGAAGGAAGAAACACAAAGGAAAATGGAAGATAAAGACCATGATTACTCAAAAGGGATATAAAAGCTTTTCGAATCACATCTTTAGTTGGTGCCTAAACGTTCTAATATTGAAATTAATCAACCCACACATTGAGAAATCAAGTCATTCGTTCGTTTGTCGTAACCGTTAACGGTTACTGAAAGGTCGTAACAAATGGTTCCTGTTATTGATTGTTAGAACACTTTCACGTCCCAAAATTGGAACAATATTTTATTCTTCTGACAAACAAATGTGTATTTGCTTAATTTGTTGCTTTATTCTTTAAATTACACTTTTAGCTTCAGTTTCTTTTAATACAAGCGAATATACGTATGTGCTTGAATACATTTTAAAAGTAAATAGATTTCTTAGTTCTTGTCTACCTGTGACGCACGAAAAAAGGTTCTTAGGTATTACCATAGACATGGCGCAGTCATATAAGGTATCTAATTCAAAGCTGCGAAAAATCACTAAACATTCTGCGTATGATTTCTTCTACAAAATGGGGGACAGATCCTTCCATTTCGTTACTATTCTATAGAGCTACTATTAGAGCTAAACTTGATTACGGTTCAGCAATATATGGAAATGCAGCAGATTCCCTTTAAAAAAAAAAATCAATGTAATTCACAATAAATGCTTGAGATTATCTACTGGGCTATTGAGCAGCACACCTATAAATGTTTTGTTAGCGGATACTTGTAAAACGTCTTTAAGTTTAAGAAGAAAAATTCTCAGTACTAAATACGTAGTATACGGTTTTTTTTTGTAGAAAAGACGATATTTTAAATAAAATTCATGATGTGTTTATATTAGACCTAACAAAAGAAAATCCCATGTACTGATATCGTGCTATTATGCTATAAATTCGTTAGAAATTCAGTCGACTGTCTGCAGTTCCAGTATCTGCGATATTCCATATAAGCACCTTGTATCCCCTGTACGATGTTGGTACTATGACGAACTCATCAAAAGTCAAACTTTTCATTTTATTAACCAAGAACTTAAAGAATTATTATCGCAGAAATTGAGTAATTTTTATTTATTCTGATGGCTCTTGCAAGAATCAATGTTTTGGTTGCGCTTTTTATGACTCACGACTACAATATCACAGGTCTTATAAACTCAATTCATTTATGTCGGTATACACAACAGAACTAATAGCTGTTTACGAGGCAGTGAGGTATGTAAAAACATTACACCTGCAACAAAACGTGTTAATCATACTGGACTGTGGAAGTGTGGTGGAGAAACTAGATAGTATTAATATGTCAGCTTAAAATAGACCCCTTGTTAATTCAGACCTATCAGAAGATTCATAGTGTTATACATGAAGTAGAACTTTTATGGGTAAAGGGACACATAGGGATAGTCGATAATGCAACAGTAGATACTTTATGTGAAAGTCTAGATCATGTGTGGGGAACCGCCGGCCCGCGGGCCGGATCCGGTCCGCTGTAAGATTTGATCAGGCCCGCGAGACATTTTGAAAAATCGAATTAAAAAAAAAATTGCACTACTTACTCATACTCAGTCCAAATGAGGAAGATCGAGTGATATGGGTTTTGTCGAGGCCCGAGAACGTATTTGCACACTAAAGTTTGGCCCACAACATGTCAAAGGTTGCCCATACTTCGTCTAGATCATAAGCTATCCCCAATTGATTTGGCTCAATTTACTTGATTTTTCGAATTTATTCAGAATTCGAAAGATACTTTGTTGAAACTCACACGGTCAACTTCTTTAAAGCCTTGCAACCTGCTCCTTCAAAAAAAGCTTAGTTTAATGGTGTATCATCTAAGGGCCTTGTTAAAACTATATGTCGACTTCGCAGTAGTCATGGGCGTTGCCAGAGCTATTTGTTTAAAGTTAAATTACGGGATAACGATACATGTGAATGTGGGGAGATAGGCTCTCTGGAACATCTAATTATGTCATGTGCCAAGTATGACAATTACCGCTTGATTTATTTCAAAAACGTGTCAAGGCTGATAATCAACCCTTTTAATTATTTTAGTTTAGTAGGTTCTCGTAACATAGGAATCTATAAAGAAATATTTTCATTCATAGTTAAAAGTAAAATTATTGTTTGAGTGTTTATGTAATGATATGCCTGTTTATCCTTTGTTTGAAACGACATATGGGCTCCTTTCTCCCGTGGTTCTGTTTTGTTTGTGTTATTTAAACATGCACTGATGAACCCCTGGGCGAGAAGCGTGAATCCCTGTATCCCTGTGCATCCCTTAGTGTAAGTGTATAAAGTATGAATCAGAGTTGCTGGTGATGGCGTACAGCTAAAAGCATTATAGAATAGGAATAAGGAGTATGTAGATTTAAAATAATAAATTTAAGAAACTTTAGTAAGATGTGTTAAATATATCTTTTTCTTTGCTTGTACAATATCTGCTTCGAAGTGAATGTTTGTAATCTTCAAAAAAATTGATTATGCTGTTGCGTGGGTGGATCGACCAGTTACTCGTTTTCTGAACGCAAAGATTGTGGAATCTAATAAAATTCATCGTCAAATTTACGAGGTTTATAAATGAAACACTATGAACGATTCAAAAGCAGGGAAATGAGCGAGACACTTGAATGAAGGACCCCAAAATGTATACGATGAAGAACCGAATGGGCGTCATTGGTATTAAAGAAAAGATTTGGGATGTATTTCACGGTTCTAAATTAACTTTCCCCAAATTTCACAGATACTACTTCGTGAAATTGCGTTTCGAAAACTCTGTGTTGATTAGATAGAATAGCACAAATCGAAGTAATACAAGGTCACTTGAACTTATTGGCTCAATATAAGAAGAATGTGACTGCCTCCCTAAATCGTATAATTACTAGGGATCACATCTAGCTTTTTCATAAAATTCCTGAATGAAAGAAACAATTTATAGAGTGGAAGAACACTTCCTCGGTAGCAGACACCAAACCCAAAACCCTCGAAAAATTATGGGTGCAGTTTTCTGGCACAGATTGCTAATCGATTTCATGCCATGAGGGAAACAAGTAATTCTTTAAATGCAATACAATAGTTCTCATTCATGACGATGCTCAACCTACAAACGTGACAAAACAATTTTCGTAGGAGTTTGGCTGGAACGAAATTAAGTCCGGTCCAGCCCTTGCACTTAGAAATTCTTATCTGTTTTCACACCTTACACCTATCATATTTACCCAACAGTTATTGAGGTGAAAGAAGCTGTTATATAGTTAACATAACAGGCGGCATCCTTCCATAAAGAGGAAATACAGCAAATCGTGCCACGCAAGAACAAATGCTTGGTCAATGGTGGTAACTGCATGGAAAATTAGTTTATAGTGTGTGCTACATGATGTATTGTTTTCAGTATAAATATTAAAGTAGTCGATATCGTAACGAGAAGCTCTAAAGGAAGATAACTGGGATGTTATCGACACGTCGGATCAACGGTCGTTAGCAGGGCACACAAACAACACGGTGTGACCAAGAAAACTATGACGCATAGTATACATTAAAATATATTACTGAAACCGGTATGACAAAGATCGTGTAGTAATTTACACGTTCTTTCGAAGAGATGATTTTGTTCCTGTCTTATTTGATTTGGATATAATTTAACAGTGAGCAGCATAGAAAATCATACAATTTAACGTGCCACTGCTATATAATTTTCAAAGGTGAAAATGAGGTGGAACACACATTGATCTTGTATGCCAAAAGATGGTCCTTTTCGTTATCGAGATATGCAAGACGGATCGTCTTAAAATGAAGGTGGTAAAAGGAACTTATGTTATTACATGAATATTGTAGTGAATATCTTAAATTGGAAGTGCATTTTTCCGCTTACAATAGCTGCATTTTCCTTAAATTTAATATTTAAGAAATAGTCAAACACATATCCATTTTAAGCTTCGTTAATACATCCGCAACCATAAAAATCTTATGAAATTATTACAATAGAATTATTAACATTTAATTTGGTTACCCCACTTTAATATTAAAGAGGATACGAATACGTTGAAATGCTAGAAAGATCCAATTAAATAAAATAATCCGGTATATTTATGACAAACTGATATTAAAAAATTTTAGTATAGGTTTCTATTTACATTTAATGTTTCACTGTTTATTTACGTACATGTGTGTAATTTAACATTGATTTTAAAATTTTCCTTCTTAGTGTTTTAAGAGGCCAATTTCTTCTTTGTAGCACACTTGAATTTTGTATATTTTTTCCGATAAATTCCATCCATTTTTCAGTATTTAATTATATTCAAACACGTCGTTTGCCAAAAACCTATTTACGCATTTCGAATGATTAAACGAATTACCAACCGATAGGATCTACATTTCAATTTATTAACCTATACGTTGTTTAATTTGAACGCTAAAAGTTAGTTGAGCATTTCTATGCATATCTTTTTAAATAAAATGCACTTTGCATATAATCTGGTCTCTATGAGTAACAGTGTATAATCCAAACCTCTCATCTACCTCTTAAACGTATTTGTTAAGTAAAAATTAGCGTTGTTTGTTAATATAATCACTCTAATTATGAAAACTTAATGTAAAAGCGAAATGAACGTTTTGAAAAAAGAAATTAGTAGATAGGAAACACTTTATTTGGGACCAATCGTTCTATGCTTGTTTACGTTACCTACTGTGACGTTACGGTTTGCAGTTTTTTAAACTATACTATTTCTTCAATCAGTAACATCTTCATTTACATATAAATTAGCGAGAATAAATTACTAAGTACTAATGGTGCTAATTAATATGAGCCATAGAATAATTTCTGCTGATATGTGAATACTAAAAATAGCTCAAAGAGAATTATTCAACATTGTGATCATAAGAGCAACGAATTTAGAATTTAGTGTAAAAACACATAATTTTGTAACTTCTCTTGTATAACACTTGCTGCATCTGTCATTGTTTCGACAGAAAGAAAATTACTTGTTTATTTTTTTATTGTGAATATGCACGCTCAGCTCAGAGAAATGAACTCAAAGTGTTTTTCGGAAAGCCGCAGGGTATATTGGACGTTTGTGCTACCGTGTTTTTGACAAGTCAATTGACTTAAGGTCCCGAAGGGACACTGATCACAAAAAAGGGCAAAAAAGTAGTCGTAAACTTAATAAAAATGTTGTTAGCTGCTTTCTAGCGGCCTACGATATTGAATTTTTCAATCTAGAAAGTTTTCCAATATATGATATGATGCGACATTGGTAAAGCTTGTTTAAATCTCGTCAAGCAAGTAATTTTCAAATTATAAAATCTAATTAATTTATGAGAAAATGAGATAGGAAAATGCTTACCACTAATTTTTCGAACAGCTAAGTAGGTACTATTTCAAAAGTTCTACGATCCACAAGAAAGTTTTTATGCGCACTTTTCTACGTACAATTATTTTTTGTTCAATATACATATATCGCAACTAAGTTACCCGAAATGCTAGCCATATCAATTAAATATTTTATAAACTACTTAGACAACATACATAACACTATTCTTCTAATACTATTTCTTAGTCTTTCGTATGATCGTAAAGTCTTTTTATTATTTTCGTAGATTTTATTAATTTACGATACGACGTGCGAGAGACGCGTATACTTTTTGGTAACTTCCCGCTCTTCCTAGTGCTTCTAACACTTCAGGACTTCGGTGCGCTACTGCTACCGATAAAGAAACTATACATTCACCTCTACTGAATGTCCTGCGCGCATCATCAAAGCTCACGCGTTTTAAGGACAATCTCGGCAGCTTTACTCTCACTATCTACAGATTGAATATATGTATAATGTTGGTTAAGCTGTCAGCGAAAAAATTCCTTCCATTCACGATCACAATGAATCGAAATTAATCACTGAATGTCATTTAAACATGCCTATTCGAGACACATATTAAAATAGTTGTGTATACTGCGATGATTAACGATTGCCTGCCTAGATGACAGTCTCCAGTTCCTATATATTCTGAGTTACAATAGGAAATTGGTTTATTTACCTTATTATTACGCCGAATTCACTTGAAAAATAAAAATGAAACCATCTTGATTCGAAAGTTTCGATTTTAATGGGACTCAAGTAAGTTATTATACGTTATGCAACAGCATATGAAAAATCGTTTCAATTATTTGTTACGTACAACGAGGGCCGAGGTGGGAGGGAGGTGTTTGTAGAATAATAGCATAATCTTAATTTGTCACAATAGTCACTTTTTTCAATTATCATTATTACAAGGGTGTAGATATTTGCACGTTAATGGTCGTCCAGTGGACTAATGAATCTAGCTAACGTAGATATCCACCTTCACCGTAGTCATCCTCTTATTAAGAGTTGGCAGATGAAAGTTGTCAATAGGAAAATATAAATTTATTTATTAAAATTTTAAGATCCTGCCAACTAAAGACCGATGGAGGCAATGACTAAGACATGATTACTACTAATAATGAACAAGAGATATACAGTACTATCCATAAATAAATAATCACTATGGATTTTTAAAAGATTATCTTTATTTTAATATTAACTTCAAAGATAATGTTACATTCTCCTGGTTTGAAGAACAAATATCGCTTTAGCCTGCTCGTAAAGTTCCCTCGTGAATTTTCGGACGAATTCTTACTTGTGTTTTGCTTGTAAAATACTCAGTATTATGGTTCGCTATAACCAATATTCCCCGATATGAGAATTAAATAAACATACGAGGGCGACCTGAAATGTTTCCGGAATCGACAAGAAAAACACGGTATTGGGTGTGGTTTTTTTAATTTTATTTTTCCATGTAGTCTCCTCAAAGACCAATACACTTTTTCAAACGGTGCTCCAATCTCTTCAAGCCATCGAAAAAGTAGGATGTTTCGAGGTCTTCAAAATAGCTATCTGTAGCGGCGATGAGGTCCTCGTTTGAGGCAAATCTCTTTCCACCCAGTGATTTTTTCAGGTTTGGGAATAGGAAAAAGTCTCTAGAGGCTAGATCCAGATAACATAGAGGATGAGTGACTAATTCGTAGCGCGCGTCATTCAATTTGGTCACGACGGTGCATTGACGCGGTGGAAAAGCATTTTCTTCCGCTGTAGACGAGGCCGTTTTCCCTTCAGTATTGCATTGAATCAGGTCGATAAATCTCTGTAGTATTGGCCCGTGATCCTTCTTCCCATCTGCTGATAGTCGATGAGGATCACATCTTGAGAATCACAAAAAATGGTCGTTATAACCTTTCCGACCGATGGAACGGTCTTAGCTTTCTCCGGAGCTAATTCGCCCGGAAAAGTCCGCCGTTTCAACACTTCCTTGGTCTCCCGTATGTAGTGGTGGATCCAAGTCTCACTTTTATGCCCTTATGTTCAAATACAACGAGTAACATGAGTATAATGTATGTATATACACACTCCCGACCATAAGTCTTTAAATTTTTATTCTGTAAAACGTACTGCAACAGTTATAGTAAAATCAATGTCCTTATTAATTTGCTAATAAAGATAATCATAGATTTGCGATTCGTCAATGTGTCCACCAAGCGCTTCTATTACTGCCGCATACAATCTTGGCATTCTCTTTGGCAGCTTTCCCAATGTTAGCGGTTTTCCTCCACGTACCCTGTACTTGCGCCCATTTACAGCAGATTTTAGAGCAAATTTTCGAACCTGTCGGTCGAGTTCGTTTCACAAAAGCTCAATCGGATTGCAAACTGGACTTTGCGGCGGCCACATCATAATAACAATTTTCTCTCTGTCATCCAATTGTTCCAAATACTCATGGTATATCTTTACAGTGTGTTTTGGGTCATTATCGTGCTGGAGCCCGAAGTTTCCACCAATTAATCGTGTTCCAGATGATCTTTTATAAGGATACCATCTATTTTGACCAAATCACTCACACAGATATCGCCCAAAACAAACCCAAATCACGGCATCCTCCATGTTTTATTGTTGATGTAATACAGGATTTAAATGCTCGTTTCTCTTTCGATCTACAGACAAATGTTTTTCTGTTTGAATTAATGGTAATACCATGAGAAAGCTAGATTTACAGCGTTTTCTTATCTTGGTGTTATTTAGCTTCGTCGGTCCAGAATATTACCTTCCAACGTCCAGCTTTTGTGTTCCTTTTTGGCTCCTCTAGTCACCAGAAAATGAAATAAAAGTGAAAGAGTTGCTGTTTTGAGAACATTAATGACAAATTTGCTATAGACATTGAGTAAGTATCAAAATAAGTTCTCCAGGGCAGCGAAGTGGAAACATCTGGGAAAAAGTATATTAACAGGGAAGGGCAGTACTTCGAATAGAACAAGTTCCAGCAATATGTAAGAGTAATAGTAAAAGCAAAAATGGATTATTTTTTGAGCAAACCCTTTAAAAGTAAATTTTCAACACAATCTGTATAAAATTGCAAATAGCTGCTGTTGGTTCTTTTACTTCAAAAAAGGACGCTGATAGCGAGCGCCAGGCTATAGCCGGATGTTATTGAGAAAAAATAAAAGTATTCTTCTTAATACTAGGATATTTACTGGATCAACAGAAGACACAGTAGGACTTGCATAAGATTGGGAGGTATTTCCTTTCGCAAACCGCGGACTTTCTATCAATAATCCCAAGCTATCTTCCGTTTGTTCGCCAGGCTGTTCTACGACCTACCGTATATATCCTGTTAGGTAACTACTGTCTTTGGTCTGTTATTAATGATGACTCATCATGGCAACGAAAATAATTCCCACTTTCTAGAAATGGAAATACTGATTTTGGATTTGATTTTAGCTAATTGCTATGTGTGCGCGTACATGCCAAATATTTTTATAATAAATTTTACATTAAATGTTGAAATTTGTATGATGTAAACATTATCCTAAAGAAGTTAGTTAAGAAACCTGAAATTTGGTTTTTCGTTGTTTTGAAAGAAAGGGAATTTTGAAATAATAACTGTAAATGAATTTTGGTGAATAAATCAAATGCCGAGTTTAAATTGGGAAAACTGTAATCGACAATAAATAAAGAAATCTTCTATCTCACTGAAATGCTAACAAATGCAAATGAAACAGTAAGCAAAAATTTAAACAGTAAATACCAATAAAAAAAGAAATTCGAACGTACTCTTGACATCCTGTTAAAAATCCCATTGCAATGTATTTCCTTAATAACTATATTTAAACTTAGAAATTTCACACTGTTTCTAATTGCATCATCAACCTTTGTAATTGGATGCATTTAGCCAACCAAACCGCTTACAGTCACCGGTTAGCAATGCAATCATCGTTGTTTATCAACTGCTGCTGGTTCTCTAAGCAGTAAATAATTTTAGCTGGTCAAATTTGTTTATGAAATTTTGACTGCCTATAAAATACACCGTTTCCGAAACGTACCTAAATGCGACATTTTCTAAGTATGTGTGTACTGACAAACACTTACAACGACTAGTCGAATAATATTGAAAAAACGTGCTCTGGTACGGGTACCCGATTCTCCGTGCCGCGCGCTTCATCCCTCCACGTGTTCTCCGCACGGCACTGAAACTTGTTCCTCTTTGATGAGACGACTGATAATACAAATGGCGAGTATGATTTCCTTTATTTCTAATAACTTACTTTAATGGAATGAGGGAACTGACTGCACTAGTCTTTTTGTTTTTTCGAAGGAAATATTATTCAATTCTAATTATAGTTCCGCCTTGAGCTCATTTCTATTGACGAAGCTTGCATTTAATTTTTATCTACCGTTCTACCATCATAACAAAATTTGTTTTCATCCGTGAATATCACATTTTCTCAAAAGTTATAAGTTTTAGATGTATGTTCTTTGGTGAACTTTAAACACTTACCTCTATTAGCTTCACTAATAAAAGGCTTTCTTATCGCTACACGATCATATGTTTTCTTAAAACACTGCGCATTGTTTCCGCACATACCTTCTTTCCAGAATTACTGCTAAATTTTGCTGCTAATTTTGGCGCGGATATTTTCGGATTGGGCCGTGCATTATTTCATATTTTTCGCTCACGTTCGATTAATGGTTTTCTGTCACAGTCTCTAGGTTTATTTTTTATTCTGTTTGCTGATTTATATCTTTTAATAATGCTATGCACTGTCGAGTGACTTCAATTAACTATTTCACTGACTTTTCGCCTTCGTTGTCGAAAACTAATGATTATCGTATGTCTTCAGACGTTTATTTACCTTTTCTCCCTATTTTAATAAATTTATCTTAACTTGACAGCAAACTTACTCTAATTAATAATTAAGTTCTCCATATAAATTTCATTTGTTTTATTTCTAAGAATGTGCGTATTTCATGTTTGAAGAAAGAATAGAGTACAGTGTACTAATACGAATTTGACTTTAGACATTAAATTTTTTGTTTTTTCTTTTAGTTCTAATATTTCTGCAATAGTACCACATTACAAAAATAATTATTATTCATATTAATTATAACATAAACATTTTTACAAAAAGAGACTTTTAATTTTAATGCACCGTTCGCTCTACTAGGCCAACAAACATTTATCTCCTTCTGGAGCAAATATTCGGATTATACATTACCAAGTCGGACATCCTTAAAAAACTTGCCATCTGTTCGTGACTATGTCGAAAGAAGAATTAAAGCAGAATCGAAAGGTAACAAATTCTGCTTAAGTATGGATGAAACAACCAATCGGCAAAAACATTCTGTGGTGAATATGATGGTATGTACACTGGAAGAGTTTAAACCGTCATCCCTTATCTTACTTGCTTCCAAAAGATTTGCAAAATGTACTAGCGATGAAATTTTAAAAGTGACGTTAAGAGCATTGAACAAATTTCAAGTTACAACAACCCAACTTTTAATGTTTGTGAGTGACGTTGTCGTTAACATGCTTTTCTTAGGCCGATCTCTTAAAGAAGAGAGTGGCAATCTGTTACATGTAACATGTAAAATCCATGCTTTAAACCTTGTGGCGCAATTGATCCCTAAATGCTATCTACGAGTAAATGCTTTAATAACTCATACGAAGTATTTCTAAAGTCTCCAAAGCGTACAAAAAGATTTCACCAACTGTGTCCCAAAGTGTCTGAACCACTACAGCCGAGTACTACGCGTTGGGGAACATGGTTAAAGGCTCCGTTTTACTACTGCGAACATTATGTATGATGTAAAGATGATGATGATGATGATGATGATAATGATTCGATCCGAGACACGCCAAAGCTATCAAGAAACGCCAGAAAATATTTCAAGATGCACTGTAACTTGGCCTACCTTGCCGAAACTAGCGATAAAACATGAGAAGGTTCTATGACAGTATCGTTGCATATAAAATTGTTGTCGGGGTACTTTGTAAAATAAAATTGGATTATTATATATATATGTTAAGTAATATTAGAATTAATAGTATTAAGTTTAATAAGATTACAATAATAACGAATAAAAAATTCCTCGTAGAGATAGAACTTGAACGATTGACCAATATAGAAGCCTCATTGGAAAAGCAATCCCCAAATTTCTTCCAATCCAAATCTTAACTAATTTACTATGATAGATTTGGAATTCGCACTTCTTAAATCTATGATGTAGTTTTTTTGTTTAGTGCAGAAAATTATTAAATCGTTTCTCCGTGTTGCCAAGTTAAATATCGCAATATATACGAGTAACCTGGCGTCTTTAGATTAACGAGAAAAATAGCTAATATGAAAAACCGGTGTTTATAAATTTCAATCGGTTGCAGCGTCGTACAATAGAGGGCACATATCGTCTCTTGCATCGTATGCGGTATTCTTGGCGATATATACCATGATGTACAGATATAATCCTAGCAAAGTCAACGGTTATAATATGCATGTGCTTCTCGTTATTCTTTCTCGCTGCGGTATTCCCCTACAATCTGTCTATCACTCATTCGCCGTAAGTAATACTTCGTTATTGCCACACTACATCATGGTTTTAGCTATAGTGAGGGAACGTAGAATTGCAAATACCTCCCCGTCGTTGACTTTGCACAGATTATCTCTATATAATGTTTTCGGTAATAAATAAAACCTACGTGCTTGACCCTATTGTTATAATATTGGTTGTGCTATAGTTGGCTGGTAATACGTATTAACACAATTTTCTCACTAAAAATGTTGACAATAATTAACAGATCAATTTTCGTATTATCTTTGCTAGTTTTTGGACTATTTTTCGTATTAATTTTGCTTTATCGTAATTGTTTCTAGAAGCTACTGAATTTGTATTGTTCTTTTAGGTTCTGAAATTGTAACGTTTGCAGCAGAGTAAGATGCGTTTATTTGAAAGGCCCTTTATTAAATTGAAACTCAGAATTCTGAAAGAAACTGAATTTATTCATTTGCTTTTAGATAAAGCATCTCCATGATTTCCATAATGCATCTACAGCATCTCCATGATTTCCATGTCAATTATTACACCGTTAAATACCGAAGAATTATTGAACATTTAGTAGAGAAACAGTGTATATGCAAGAAAAAGGTCAGAAGGTGGACTTACCAAAAAGTAAATAACAAATAAGGAGATAAGTGTTTTTCATAATTTTAAGCGACGAATATGTAGGTGCTTAGAAAATAATGGAGAATATTTTCAACGTTTATTGTAAATTTAATAATTGCGAGAAGTTAAAAGAGAATGAAATATATACGTATATATTTTAAATACCTAATTATAGGTATAAAAAAAGGTGTTAAAAGCATAGATCTATTTATTTTATTTGTTAAAATATTTTTTGTTAAAGTATAATGTAGCTGTCAAATACAGTAACTTTTCGATGTTGCAAATGCCAATTCGTCGTGTTGGTTGCATACGTAAGAGGTCTCGCGAACTTGATTTATTCTTGAAGATATTGTATACTTGTATTCAAGTATATTATAAAAAAGATTATCATAAACAGATATTGTCGTACAATATAATAAGTGTTTCTAAATAACAACTTTATGCATGTTTAATTAAGAATCTATTGAATATATAAGACAACAATTTACCCATAGTGAAATAAATAAAAGTGTGACGTGTGGATACACTGATATAAATATCCAGTAACAATATTTGTATACATAGTATAAGTAGTATGCTGCACACATAGATATGTCAATGTCAACCAGTGGGCCTAAATTTTTGCAATCAAATGTAGATTTGTGAGTAATTAACTTTCTCTTCAGAATAGGTTTTAGCGATACGACATTCGTTTAAACTATGTACAATTTTTGTATACGTCTTGAAAACGTGCAGGCAGGAATACATTAACTGTGTAATAGATTTTTCATTGATTTGCATATACAGCCTGTGGCAAAACTATCGGAGTTTGCTAAAAAATAGTATTGAAACGTGGGGTAACGCGAAAGTTAGCCCAAACGCGGAACAATTTTTTTTCGATTATACAGTGTCAATAATTAGCATATATAATAAAACAACTACTATAATCCAATTATACCTTTATTATTTTGAATAGCTTTCATAAAATTTTAGACATCCCTATTCTTTAATTTATTCTCACCAGACTGCCGCGTATCCTTCTTTGTTTTTTCGTAAAACTCCGTCCCTCATCTGGGTGTGAACTCCCTGCCTACAAGTTCTAATACAACGATGCGTCGAATAGAAATTCGGGTTAACAACAAAGGTTAATTTTTTTTATGGATTCTTTCTGAAATATATTGTTAAGCACGCTACTATATTTTTCTGAGTTATTGTGCCGTACAATTAGCACAAGTAATAAAACAACTACTATAATCTAATTACGCCTTTATTTTAAGTATTTTTTTTAGTATATAAATATAAGACCGCTGTAAATACAGCTTTTCTCGTGGTTTTTGTCTACCCGGCATCCTCAGCGTGGTTTTGAGCGGTTTTTTGCTCGACACATTGCAATTCTCCCTCTGCTACTATGGCCATATCTAACCCTACAATACAATTCTTAGCACTAACTAGTGCTAAAAGAATGAGCCACTTGTTTGCAAAAGTTAGACACAGCGAAACGAAGCAGGTACAGCTTCCCACCCTTCTCTCGAGCAATACATGTATTGCTAGTCCCGAGAAGGCGCTCGCACAAAGGGGATGATTTTTCAAGGCTTACCATGACGTATTCCAAACACATCTAAAAGATTGCCTAGAAAATACCAAAGATAAGAACGCTGTAAATACACCTTTTCTCATGGTATTGGTGAAATTCTTCACGAAAAAGACAATGTGATAGTAGCAGAATTGCAATGTGTTGAGCAAAAAACTGCTCGAAACCACGCTGATGACGCCGGGTTAGCAGAAACATGTCCGTGTGTTAGCGTTTTTTGTCTCTTCACATTGGTCTTTCTCGTGAAGGATTTCACCAATACCATGAGAAGAGCTGTATTTACAGCGTTCTTATCTTTGGTGTTATTTTCTAGGCATTCTTTTAGATGTGTTTTAACTGGTAAAGCTAGGTAAGACCGAATTCCTATTCCACGCGTTAATGTATTGGAGTGCTAACTAAATAGAGTTCACACGCAGAGAAGTGATGTAGACTAAACATCAAACTTTACTTGGCGAATGATCGTATTGGAATGTTAAATGGACAACGAGTTCACACACAGATAAGGGATGAAGAAAAGAAATGCGGCGGATGGAGTTTTACGAAAACATACGGGCGTCGAACCACAACAAATCGAGGAGATAGTCGAATGTAATCTCTAAAAGCTTTAAGAGTTTTTCAAAATAAAATAGTTGGGATTGTTGTATTTCGCATTGAGAAATATTACCGCGTTTGGCTTGATTTTCGCGCTTTTAACATTAATCTAATCTACCTCCTCGATAAATTATCGTCTGAGCAGCGGTGTTTCGCCGCAAAAAAATCCATCCGATGTTTAATCCTTATTCTTTAATCAGCGCGTGAACTGTCTTACTTATCGTTAAGTGTTTGTAGTATGATTATCTATTTGGAAAAATTAAGAAGGCGATGTTTAATAATTTGGGTTCTAGTTAGTCCACTTATATTTGACACAAGTTATTTTGTCGATTATGTGAAATGCTTGAGATTTATCTATATTTTGTAATAACTATTCAATAGCATATATCTAGTCAATATTTCGTAAAAATAACTCCGCGATAAGATTGATTAAATATTTACACGTGACAAGAAATTAGTTCAGACTATATGCTATCCAGAACACATTTTATTAATTAAACTACGAAAAGGAAATTGCCCTGATTGCATTTTATTTAATTTTATTAATAAAACAATCTATTACAATAAACAAAAATATATGTTAACCTTGATTAATAACAATGTTTTTGTTTAATTCATATGAAACCTTATTTAACGGAGTACTATTATATTTCTGCAGCATTATTATGTCTCTAGTTGGTGTGAATTGCTTTCAACAGTGCCTGCAATAATGAGAATCTTGAAGAGTACTAAAAATTATAATCCTTATATTAATTTACAATATTTCTTTCCAACATATTTATATATTTCAGTATTCTCATATTTTTCTAAATCTCCTTTTCTGTCTTTTTAACTTTTCTCTTCACAATTGCTAAATGATCACTTTGGTCCCATATCGATTCCGGTGACTTTATGATCAATAGGATACCTTTTGTCGACGACACACCGCTTTCATTTTCTTGAAAATATCATAAGTAGTAACCAAACATCTCTTCAACAACGACCATCTGTTATGCAATCGTTGACACCATCAACTTCACAAGAAGTTCACGTCAAACCAACCTAGCATCCACTCTTTGGTCTTCCTAACTGATCATTTTCCTCTTTCTAAACTTCAACAGCTAATTTCTTAAAATCCTCTTGGTAGTGGTACCCTGTGTTCTTCTGATAACATTTTGGTAACTACATTGCATGCACCATCCAAGACATATCTCCTCCACGATACTTCCCCTTCCTCCTGTAAACTAGACTAATTGAAATTTTGAAAAATTCTGAAAAAACCCTACTCACCCTTCATGTTTTGATTGCCTTCTGATGTCTTCTGTCGACCCTTTTCCGCATTCTGTTCTTACTGTATACTGGAACCAATGTCTTCCCAAAGCATTCGCTGCGGAGCTCTTCTTTGATGTTTTGATGGCAATTTTCTTCTGCACTATATCTGGTATTTACGTTACTTCATTCGAATTTTCTTTAAATCCTGGTGATTACTGCACGATCTGAGAGATGATATCAATAATGGCCAGTCGATCCATACCAACGTAGACGTCTTCTTGATTTCCCTGGTGATCAGTCCACCATTCCTCTCTTCTAAGTTTTCCCAGTTATCCGCTCCTCCCAATTGACCTTGGAAACACCCTCGGAGGATCTCCTTGCACGGCCGATGATAGGTGATCTTCCCAATGACGATCAGTTGATCCATTCCCACGTCGTTCTCCTCTTGTTCCCTCCATTTAAGATCCAATTGATCCATTCCCACGTCCTCTTCTTGTCCCCTCCATGCAAGTCCCGGCGATCCATTCCCACGTTGTCCTCTTCTTGTCCCCTTCATGTAAGTCCCGGCGACCCATTCCCACGTCGTCCTCTTCTTGTCCCCTCCATTTAAGGTTGGAAATTAGCGTTGGCTAATCTTGAAATCCAGATGGACATCTTCCTGTGCGATCCATGGACGGTGATCTTCCGAATGATGGCCCGTTGACCCATTCCCACGTTGTCCTCTTCTTGTCCCCTCCATGTAAGTCCTGGCGATCCATTCCCACGTCGTCCACTTCTTGTCCCCTCCATTTAACTTTTGAAACTAGCGTTGACTGATCTTGAAATCCGGATGTACATCTTCCTGCGCGGTCCATGGGCGATGGCCTTTCGTCATGGATGGCCCGTTGATCCATTCCCACGTCGTCCTCTTCTTGTCATCTTCATGTAAGTCCCGGCGACCCATCTCACGTCGTCCTCTTCTTGTCCCCTCCATTTAAGGTTGGAAATTAGCGTTGGCTAATCTTGAAATCCAGATGGACATCTTCCTGTGCGATCCATGGACGGTGATCTTCCGAATGATGGCCCGTTGATCCATTCCCACGTCGTCCTCTTCTTGTCCCTTCCATGCAAGTCCCGGCGATCCATTCCCACGTGGTCCACTTCTTGTCCCCTCCATTTAACTTTTGAAACTAGTGTTGACTGATCTTGAAATCCGGATGTACATCTTCCTGCGCGATCCATGGGCGGTGGTCTTTCGTCATTGATGGCCCGTTGATCTATTCCTACGTTGTCCTCTTCTTGTTCCTTTCATTTGAGATACGGCGACCCATTCCCACGTCGTCCTCTTCTTGTCCCTTCCATATAAGTTTGGAAATTAGCGCTGGCTAATCTTGAAATCCGGATGGACATCTTCCTGTGCGAGCCATGGACGGTGATCTTCCGAATGATGGCCCGTTGATCCATTCCCACGTTGTCCTCTTCTTGCCCCCTCCATGTATGTCCTCGCGATCCATTCCCACGTCGTCCACTTCTTGTCCCCTCCATTTAACTTTTGAAGCAAGCGTTGACTGATCTTGAAATCCTGCGCGATCCATGGAAGGTGGCCTTCCCTCATTGATGGCCCGTTGATCCATTACTACGTTGTCCTCTTCTTGTTCTCTCCAAGACCCGGCAATCCATTCCCTAGTTGTCCTCTTCATGGTCTCTCCATATAGGTTCGGCAACTACCATTGACTAACCTTGAATTCCAGATGGACATCTTCCTGCGCGATCCATGAACGGTGATCTTCCGAATGTTGATCCATTCCTACGTTGCCCTCTTCTTGTTCTCTCCTTATAAAGGAGCCCGGCAACCCATTCCCACGTCGTCCTCTTCTTGTCCCCTCCATTTAACTTTAGAAACTAGCGTTGACTAATCTTGAAATCCGGATAGACTTTCTGTGCAATCCATGGATCTTCCCAATGATGGCCCGTTGACCCATTTCCACATCCACTTCTTGTCCTCTCCATTAAAGTTTAGCGCCTCGAATCCTTCTCTTGTTGGACCATCTTTCTGCAGGATCCATGGTAGGTGATCTTTCCAATGATGATACGTTACACCATTCCCAAGTCGTCCTCTTCTTGTTCTCTCCATTTAAGACCTATCGATCCATTGTCATGTACTCTTTTTGTCCTCTCCATTTACGTCTAGGAATTGTCGTTCTAGAACCTCGAATGCTCCTTTTGAAATCCGGATGGACCATCTCTCTGCGCGACCCCCGATGATGACCCGTCGATCCATTCCCACGTCGTTCTCTTGTTGTCCTTCCCATGTAAGTTTGGAAGCTGCGCCTCGGAACCTCTTGGAAATCTAGATGGACCTTCTCCCGCACAATCATGGTAGGTGAAATTCCCGATGATGATCCGCCGATCCATTCCAACGTCGTCCTCTTCTTGTTCTTCTCGGTGATGCACTTCCCTCCGCATGGGCTCGGAATGTTCATCAGAGCGACACTTCAAATTCTCCTCTTGAAAACCGGATAACTATCACCACGAATCTTGGCCCGTGGTCTCGATGATGAACGTCGATCCATTCCAAACCAGTCTTCTTATTCTCTCCAACAATCCACTTCTCTTCTCGTCGTCTTCTTGTTCTTCTTGGTAATCCACTTTTCTTCACTTACGCTTGGAAATTTCTCCGCTTCATTCTTGAACCCCAGATGCACAACCTTGTGGGACACGATCTTCTTGACAATAACCATTCCAATGTCGCCCTTTTCTTGCAGGTAATGCATTTTCTCCATTTAGGCTTGGACATTTTTTCGTTGAAGCACCTCGAAATCTCTCCAACCCCCATGCTCATTTTCCGTGTATGATGATCCTTGGTACCTTCCTCGTTTACTTGGTGATAAAGTGTTAACCCATTTCAGGGTTCTCTTGCTATTTTTTTAGATTACCCATTTTTCTCCATACAAGCTTGGGAATTTTGACCCGCTCGATCCATCCTCTTCTAATCTCGTCGATCCATTCCAATATCATGTCCTTATTTCTTCCGGCGATTCATTCTTTTTCACTAGAAGTCTTCATCCTGACATCTTCAGTTCTCTTCAAATTCCCACTGCGCGATCCCTCCTTGATGATGGGGCCCATTGATCCATTCCAGCATCGCTTTCTTATTCTTTACCGGGATTCGCTTCTCCACATGCGAATTAAAAAAACTCCTTTTAATAACCTCGTCGAGGCGTCTTCTACTTCGGCGTCCGGATGATCTTTTCTCGTATCCATCATCTTGTGTATATTGCACGGCGTATCCAGCTCAGCAGTTTTATTCTTCCCAATTTTCTCCACACAAGCTTGGAAATTCGTCGATGACACTGCGAATCCCTTCTAACCTCTCGATTACTATATCTTCCCAGCATAATTCCCGATGATCCACTTGGAAACCTCGAATTCTCCTTTTAAAATACAAATAGACCATTTTCTCCTGGAGATAATACTTGGTACTGATCTTTTCGATGATTATCCGGTGATCCAATCTGACGTCATTTTCTTATTTTTCTCAGAGATCCGTTTATCTTAAAACTTTTTCGTTTTCGACCCTAGAATTATCCTCTTGAAATCCGGATGCACGATCACTGGTACGTGATCCCGATCATCACTCGTTGACCCATTTCATCGTCACCTTCCTGTCCTTCCCAGCCATCCGCTTCAATCTACACAAGCTTGCCAACTGTTGATACCTTTATCTCTCTTGAAATTCCGATAAACAATGATGAAGGCCAATCTATCCATTCCAGCATCGTCTTATTCCTGCCATTATTCATTACCCACCTGGTAAACTAGTTTTCTGAAAACATTGCCGTGGCATTCGAATCGTTGATGTGGCATCTTGATAACCATTGTTGACAGTTGCTACGACTCATGATACCATTATACTCTCAATGATGCCCCAACGATCTGATCCATTTCCTCGAGGTTTGAAAACTTCGTCGTTATGGTTTTGCTAAACCAATTCAACATCTTTTCGCTTTTTAACGATCTATTTAATTGCCTGCAAACTAGAACAAATGTTTTTTCGAAAACTTCCCCTTGTGCCATCTTATAATCTCTTTCTGACGTCTCGATAAGCATTCCTTCAAGGAAGCTTCAGCCAATCGATCTTAAAATCTTCGTCATTTCATATCCTACAATCTGGAATAGCCCGCTGTTTCTAATCATTTACTTTGTGATACCTATCATTCTACTTGATCATTTCTTTGATACGATTCTTGGCACCGCATTCTTTACGATGACCCCCAATATATCTTCCTCATTCTGGTAACCCTAAAAACGTCTCGAGTACACTTGACTCTCGATATTTTGTTTAAACCATTTCTACTGTACATTTTCTGGTATTCAATTACATCTTTCCATCGACATTTAAACATCTTATGAATAGGTTAGGTACGGTGGAGTAATACAATTTAGGAGATCTAATTCGTCACATTCTTCCCATATGCAGTACTGGTATCTAACCATTCCAACATCTTGCTACCGGCATTAGACGGTCTTTCAAGTTACTCGTAGATCCATTTCATTCTCATATATTTATCAACACCATAATTTTTTCTCCAACAGTGATAGTGAAACAATTTTTGATCTTACTCCATCTATGCTTTTAAAATTCTTAATAATATTAAAGCCTCTCAACAATTAAGTGTTTGAATATTTCTTCAGACTTTTAGATTTCTATGGATGTATATCGCTTTTTACTATAATCCTGAATACCTTTTATATTCAGCTTTCAGAAATCTATAACAAAGCAAAATTTACATTATTGATTATAAATTGTGTAACATTAACTTACATCCATCTACCTCAAAACGTTTTAATCTTCTTGATGGCTATTCTTTATAATGGTTTTCGTAATAAATTATTTTATGACCAAATAATTTGTATCATAAATGTACACAATGTTTGGGGGTAGTGTTGCTGTTCTTCGTGTACGTAGCGGGGCAGTTATTAGTTTTATTCGTGATGATATAATCTACTACTTATCGTTCTATTCAATCTCTATTTAAATCATAATAAATCTGTTAAAGTTGAAGTACATACTCCTCTAAAAAAATATCTTTGCTTTTTGGAAACAATGAAAAACGTGTATGAACATACCTTCATTTTTTCACTCCTTCTTCAAGCTTCTGCCAAAAGTCATTGATTCATCATCGTACTCTTTCCGAAAAAATATATGAGCTATGGTCATAAATTCTTCATAAATTACTTTAGATACAAGATGCATTTTGAACTATTTTTCTTCACAGTGAGTATGATTATCTTTGTAACACTGAACGATTTACTTTCTTTTCTTCCGATGATTTAAAGGGGTATAAAAATATCGATCATCTCTCTGCACATTTCTCTAAAATATCGAGTCTTAACGTTACTTTAAACAATTGTAATAAATGAACTTACTATGTAAGCCGTCTTCTCTGTTTCAATACCAGGTTTTTGCTTTGTATTCTTCATAGTTCTAAGGAGTGCTGCTGATAGTTTATATTCTAATATGTATACTATGCCTAGAGATGCAACGGTTTTTAATGTCTTCGTTAATTTTCCGAGTGCTTTTCAAATGCTCAAATGCGCATGTTTCATTTAAATCACAAAATACTCCGAAATGCTTGTAACATCCGACTTGCAAGTGTTCGTATAATCTCTTGAGTGATAATCTTCTTGCTTGTGTTTTTTCTTTCACTTTTGCAGACGACGTTAAACCTGTAGGAATAAAGACATCCACCTAATTGCCAATTTATACGTACCCAAATTTTTAATTTTGCTGAAAAAGACAGCACCAGGTGGACTATTTTAGTTATTATTAGAGGTTTTAGACTTATTTAATAGTACATAAGTATAATTTTTCTAAATCTGTAAAAAATACCAACGCTTACAAATTGAAGCAAAGAACATATTCTAGCAGTATTGTAACACATAATAAGAAAATGCTTACACTTTCTACCCAATACATATGCAACATACAGTTGGTAACATCTGCCATAAACCTGTGCGTATATATATTTACGAAATACCAGAGCAGCGATACCGCAAAAAAACATCAAATCAAAATCATTATTACCTGGTTTAAGTTTACATTTTGATAAAATAAAATCATAGATTATTTGCCATTTAATATAAATATATCAATTCGTAGTTTATATTCAAACGATCATATTAATTCTTCCGATTGTTATAACTAACAAACGAAACAATCCTTGTCACTTCACAAAGTGACAAACTTTTAAGTATTCCATATATTGATCACATAGTTACAGTAAGATAATACAATTTAAATTGTTATATTCCTTTCTGAAAAAGGTTTTTTAAATTTATATCGCATGCCAACATCAATATATAAAAATTTCTACAACAAATAGATAGAAATATCGAAATATTTCCATGTGTCTCAACTTCTGTTCGAGTTTTTATTCTACAATCTAGCAAAGGAGGTAAGGTTTTATCATGTTTGTTATAAAACTGAAACAGAGAATAATGTTTAAAGCTATCTTAAGGTAGCTAGGCTTATCCTAACAAAATACTATGAACAAAGTTTTACTTGCAATTTGGATATTCGCATGTGCAAGTAAAGGAATATGTCGAACGAATTGCCGTACTTAATTTCTGAAACAAACTTTCCTCATTTGCCACATAAGGTGGCGTTTAAATACTTCATAGAAATAACGAAAAACCTGCTTACAATTGGCGTATGTGCAAGTCGATGTAGGTGCATCGTATTTGAACTAAGCAACAGTGAACTATGCAAAATACTGTAACAAAAAAAATTCGTTACGGCCACAAGGAGTGGCTCAGTTGTCTCACCAGAGTTTTCACTGTAACAGAAATTAGGGGGAAGGAAATACTTGTTAAAAATTGCGAAGAAACGGTCCATAGAGGTGCTTCTTAAAAACAATTACAGAGATGATAGCAATCTTTACCCGTTGCGACAATCAAATGTGCGAACTCATGTTATTAAATTTTGTAAGAATACCGCATGTATTTGCCACCTAGAACAAAGAGTAATTGTTCCTTTTGGCCACATAAGGTGGCTGCTAAACACTTAAATTGTTCTATAGTTGGTACATACTTGGCGGCCGGTGTATTCGTTGCGAAATGTGTAAAATGATCAAAATGTATTTAAATAAGAGCTAGCATGCCCAAAACTCAGCTCTAGTTCAAAAAACTGTAACAGAAAAGGTAAATTATGGTCACATTTTGTGACCAATTTCTGTATATATAAAAATGAAGTACTTGCTGTTACGCTAAAGAGCATAGATTTGCTTTTTAATTAGAAATTAAATGTTTATTTCCCGAATATTTTATGCAAACAGGATACAAGCTTGATCTAGAACAAAATTAATTTTTTCCACGTCTGCGAAGACCTATATACTTTGGGGAATCATTTTATATTTATACGATCGTATAAGAGGGACATAGACCGGTCCAAAAGCAAAAAATGGTACGTCAACTGCAACAAAAAAATAAATTATGGCCACATTCAGTGACCTAACTGCGCAGAAGATGATCCTGCATAAGCAAAGTACAAGAACAAATACTTGCTGCTGCAATTGTCTTCAGAATTCATTCGATATTGAATACAAAGTGAACCTTTGCCTTTTGCCAATTTCGTTGAAACTAGATATATAGTTAATCTAGAACAAACAATAGTATTTTTGCTTGCCACAATAAGCTGTGGCAATGGCTCTAGCGTATATCTTGCAAAATTCGAAGAGCCATTGCATACATTTAGCACATGCAGATTCAAGGAGAATAGGGTCTAACTTCAATAAAAAAAATAATGACCTCAACTGCAACAGAGAATTGAAGTTACAGACATACGAAGTGGTCACTGTAAAAGACACAAAAGTAAATACTTGCTGTTGTATTTATATAAAAACAGTAGAGTAGTTTGCACCTCCTTTTCAAACTGCTCCACAAAATGGTTGCTAGGAGGATGGCTCGCCTGATATGAAACTCTAGGCACATTTCACCTTTTACAAAATTTATAAGAGAAAACGTATTCGTTATCTAAAACAAAGAACAAAATTCTTTTTGTGCCACATAAGGTGGCTACTAGACCAAAAATATTGTTTATAACCAATACATGCTTCAGGGGCTGATATATCATTTAAAAATCAAACGAAATGAAAGCTACCATACCCAAAACCTAAAATAGTTGCTGTCGTGCCTTTGAAGGTCTGTGTCCTACTAAAAAAATGGATATTGCATATTTGATCTAGAACAGAGATTTTTGTTTCTGCCACCTAACCTAAAGTGGCTACGAGATATCTCAAAAATAAAAAGAAAAAACTACAACAGGTACGTATCTGAACGCTGACGTATTTCAAGGAAGTATTTAATGCTTCTATGAACAAATGGGAGCCAGGCCGTTCCAAAACTAGCAAATAATATATAAACTGCAACAAAAAAATTAAATTATGGCCACATCCAGTGGCCAAACTACGCCCAAAAGTGTGTCTATAGTTAATGTACAGAAATACCTGATCTTAAATTGCCCTGGGAGAGCTCATTATATTTTTAAATATACACTAAGCCTCTACACATTTGCCAATTTTGTTGTAACTGGATATGTATGTAATCTAGAACAAATAATAGCCGTTTTTGCCACAAACGATGGCCGATTGTATACATACATCTTAAAAATGGAGATTAGCGCAGATTTAAAGGGATATTTAATAATAAAGAAAACTGCAATAGAAAAAAAACCAAAGGAGAAATACTTGCGATTGTATTGATACAAGAACGGCAGTAAAGTGATCTAATACCTCCTAAGACTGACTGGTCCTTCAGATAATTGTCTTAGATCACTAACTTATCAAATATGAAAGCAGAAGTGCCTATTTTCACCTCATACAGGTTCTATAAAAACTCGATTATTTGTTATCTACAACAAAAAATCGTTCCCATTGGTCACGTAGGGTGGCTACTAAATACTGCACAAAAAAAAATAAGAGTTGCTTACAAACGATCCAAAATATTAAGATTTTATGGTTAAGACTATAAAATGGGACGTAGTAAATCTCAAACTCAAAATTGTCATTTTAACTGCAACAAAAATTAACATGGTCACATCCAGTGACCAAATTGTGTATTGGAAGTTGCTCCGCACCCAAAGTAGAGAAAAGTTTTGCAAGTATGAATGAATCCGACGTTTACTTGGCGTTTTAATTAAAAATGAACCCTGTCTCTTATTTCTAATTCGTAAATACCTGGTATAATCTAGAACAAAGAATGTTGTTTGCTACATATTGTAGCTACATACTAATTATGTACTTCATAAAAACCTGAATTGCACACAAAATAGGAAAAAGCAGCGACGTATGTGAATAGCAATGAAATAGTTCCTTTTGAAATTATTTCTTTAGATAAATTTGCATGAGGACCACTCACCTGTTATAAATTATAGGTTAGATTACATAAAATTCGATATTAATGTTATCTAGAACAAAGAGCGATCGTTTTGCCACTTAAGGTGGCTACTTACAAAAAAAAAAATACAAAAAAGAAAAGCCACTTACAAGTCGACATATATTTGATAATTGGGAATTAAGAATAGTCTTCGTGTGCAGAAAAAACAACAGCAAGCAGGTTTAATAATTGAACGATACAAGCTGCAATAAAAAAACTACATCCAGAAGAGAAAATACTTGCTGTAATTGATTGGATTCGCTTATCTACTTATCACAAATTGTATAATTCCTACCTCTGTTAAACACGTATACATACATATATGGATATTGCTGATCTACAACACAGAATCTGCCAAAGCAAGAAAGATTATTTTTGCTAAAAAGCATTCCAAGAAAACATACCAGTTGGCAATGCAATGACAGACATTAGAATCTAAAAGATCATTCAGAAAGGACATTTTCGAAAAAACACAAACAAAAACCAAACATACTAAAAACAAATGTAAGTAATGTTTTGCAGGGATCGTTTAAAATTTAATAAACGAGTATTTGTTCGTATATTATAAGTAATGAATAACGTTTATTACTACCTTGGTGTAAGCCAATTCCAAAAATTCAACAGCAAATTATTTGTGGTTCCGTATACGATAGGACACTTCCTATATATAACACCTACTAAGATTAAAGCACGTGGACTGTAACAGAGAAATCGAATTACTGCCACTCGAGGTGGCCCGAGGTGGCAAACGCCCAGTGTGTTACGTTATATTAAGAAATAAAATACAAACACTTGCATTTTTTACCAGAACAATAACGCAAATATCGTTACTCACAAAAGTAGGAATGAGACACCTCTGGCTTAAAGCGAAAGTCGTTCCTACAAACAAAACGTTTTCTTTCTAAGGTACTTACTAGACGCTTCATACGATGCGAGGGAAAAAATTTGCGGTCAACATGTCCGAATGGCAAAATTTGATCGAAATAGAAGACACACATGGAAGTTCAACAGCCAATAGCTATAGAATGGAAAAAGTATTTGTGGTACCTGCGGTAAACCTCCCCGTACAAAACGGTTTGAACTTTTTTGAGCTTATTCATGATAGACCATCTTAACTAAATGTGGAAAGATATACTTAAATACTTGTGTTGAACAAATTTCTTGGTTTCGGCTGCATGCAAAAACTTTTCAAGCAATTTGATGTGCAAAATAACAACAGCAAATGGTAAACACAATATCCATGACTGCTACTTAGTACGTGTTTCTGAAACATGAAGAAAAAAAAATTGCCACAAAATGGCAGGATGCATTTCAAGCAAATGTACATATCCATTGTGATCAAATTAAATTAAATGTTTCCGTTCTAAGATAGAGAGCTATTGTAAGAAAAATTGATCTTTTAAATTAACATCCTTGAGATAAAAATTGAAGTTTGAAAAAAATTCAACTTTCGTAAAACATTTATAAATACAAATAGCGGAAGCAACTATTTGATAAGTTACCTTGAAAATAAATACCTGATAATATTTCTAATGTTACGATTATATTTTGCAGTAGAAGTTATGTACCTAATATCCATTATAGAACGACATGCCTTACAAACGTCTTCAGCTGAGTAGATTAATCAACTTGGAAATTACTTTTTTTTTTGAAATTATACATCACAGCGAACTAGGATCATTAGAAATGTACGTGATCTGCATACTATATTCTTCACACAGTATATGTTCCTTAACGAATTTGACATCCTTATTGCTTCTGTAATGTATGTATTTTATGCGAAAAATTTCAGTCAATCGCCTACCAAATTGTATTTCGATTATCTTACGATTTTTTCAAACATTATGTGGTAATGATTATGGATTTACCTGTTATCTAGAATATTTTGTTGCTAAAACAAAAGTTAACAAAAAAGGACCGTCACGACGTGCGATATTTAAAATACTTGTTTTATCAAGGTACCATAGAAATAATTAATCTCAGTTACTTCAGGATCTTTGCTTTGCAATGAGCAGGATTGTTAATAAAATCAATTAGAAGGCATTAAAAGGAATACTTGCATTGTAGTCATTAAAATGCTGGACTGAGAACTTGTAATCTGTAGTAGCGTGCTTTCATCAGATTTTCTCAAAAACCCATACGTAACTTTTTTGATTATAAATCACACCCTTGGTAATTCTTATTTGCTTAGTACTAATAGATTTATTTCTGTTTTACTGTATCACCCCATCATTAAGTTTCATCATCTTACTTGAGCTGTGCACCAATAATTCTAAAAAAATTGCATTGTATGGATTTGCCTTACCTGGTTGATATGGTAAGCAAATCAAATCCATCGAACCTTATTGAAATACTTTGTGAATGAAATAACTTTTACAATGGAATAAAATTGTTAAAAGTAAATAAAGTTTGAAGTGTAATTAGAAACTTCAAAAAATATTTTCAGTTTTCAAGTTACCTAAAAGAAAATTGTTAGCACAAAAATATCTTCTACTAAGCATTGTGAAGTTGTTTCGTGTACTGCCATTAATAAGTTTGTTGGTTTCGAAGACTTATGAATTATAAATTTTACTATTACATTTCTCAACAAATAGTAATACTAATTCATGCACAATTTCCATTACCGGTTTTTACAACTTTTGTTTGTTACTCTTTTAGACAGTTTTTTTTTAGAAGTTTCAATATTTCAAAACATGCAAGACTAGGATTCTAAAAAAGAAAATGTCTTGTGTCTCAAACATATTTGGACTTACAGTACTGGACCTTCACTGGATCTGGCTTTTCCTAGTCATTCAAGGCAATGTACAAGATGGTAGATGGAACATTCAACTGCTTCGAGCACATACAACACAACAACTAAACACTTCATCCAGTCTGTAAAACAAGGGGGTGGTTGGAATTGTACAAGACGGAGACATATCGAGGTTTAATTTTGCTAAGGACCCTCTGCTTGAGGTATATCCATTTGCATTGGACCAACGTTGCTTATAGTTAAACAAGGACCATCAAATGATGTTTCATGTTATTAACAAATACTAATTGAAGCATCTGTAATATAATCTAATTATGTACCTATATATAAAGACCTGCTTTTTTGTTGTGCGAGGCGTCCATATGGTAATTTTCAAATTCTTGCTCGGATACGACTCCTCACAACTGCTATTGTTAAATTCAATGTTGCTTACTTGGAATTGGTGCGATAGTAAATAAATATAGCTTCAACTTATAACCTTCGTTGCGCTCCCTCTTTATCGATATCAATACTTAAACATATGGCAAATAGTGACCAATGGCACCACATACTGTGGCCTCGCAATAAAAACGCAATTGGAAATAGCACTGCCAATACCTTCTATATCCTTTAAATGTTTTGAAAGACTTATCTTAATAACTTTGGGGTGCATGACGATTTAACAGCAAAGATCCACGAATCGAAATCAACCATCGTCCTCCACAACATGCGTGAAGTTACAGATGGTGGATACTAATTAGTTTAAAACTAATCCACAGCTGGTATACTGCACACCTAAGAGAAAATGTGTATCTAATATACAGAAATATTAAGGCAAACGTTCTGCTTTCATGATTGTAAAATGAAAGCGCTCATTTACATTTTACAATCACGAATAGTAGATTAAACATATATAGACAAGGATGCAATTTATTACCATTATTCAAGTCATTGCATACAGCCCTTCGCAACAGCTTCATTAGCTTACGAGTAACCGCTCCTTATAACTTCTCTTACAAGATAACCAAGAACATTCGACTTATGCAGCATCCACGTGAATCTCGTATTCAGGTGGTGCCCATCATTTTCCGCTCCTACTCCTGATGTATGACGAATACTGAAGTTGTTCATAGATCCCACTGCGACTATCGAGCGTTTGCTTTGCGCCACTTACTTTCTGTTGCTGATAACTGCTCGCATGCTTGATTTACATGTAAATGTAAATAAATTAATAAGAGGTAATTTAAAAGGAAAAGTTAATAACAACTGTAATCAAATTACTAGAAATTTATTTTTACCCTATTTACAAGTTAAAGAGAATTATACAAGTAGTTAAAAATAAAATGATACATTTACAAACCAATAGTGAGTATCCAGTATTCTTGTAGCCCCCCAAGACAGATGTATCCACAAGGAGACTGCAATAGAAAAAACTACATAATATCACAGAAAACAAATGTCTATTGCACAGCCTTTAAATTGTAGTAACTAAAGTGCTATCTTTGTAAAGGAACTTTAATTTGACTAATTTCAGTTAAAAAACTATCTATACTATTCAAATCTTCACAAGTCTTGATATCCCAACCGTGTGCTCTCAAGCTTGCTTGTGTATTGGAAGGATTCCAGCTGGACTTGAAGGTCTGCCATTTTTGCTTTCGTAATTGCTGTTTGTGACGCAACTCATTTTCAGCTCGACAAAGAGCGTAAGTTATAACAGCCTCGATAAATAAATCCTTTCGTTTCTGACGCTTTAAACGTGTTTTCTTACTTTTGAACTTATTAATCCAATTAGTTAAATCAGAAGTTTTAATTTTTTGCTCGTTGTCTCGTTGGACAACGCCCATAATGAACAGCCAAGAAATTCCACAATATAAGAAACTCTTCAAATGAAGGCGTTAAATAATTATAACACACCTGCTTTTGATATCGATGATTTGGTGTAAAATTGCTGATAATGGCTCAAGGTACTGGAAACTTCTGGAGAGGTCGACCAGGCACTACTATTTACATTGAATCACTCTAAACATCACCACAGCACAACAGCAAATACGGTGTAGCAACCGATCCGTTCCTTTTATAACAGTAGTGGAGGGGAAAATTCTAGAAACTGCCTGAATAACGGATAAATAGTACCCAACAATTCTCCAATTATTTATAAATAATTACAATAATTTTAAGAACTATATGAATACAAGACGCGAAATATTATTTGTAGGTGATTTATTTTGCCTAGTAATAAAGATTTCTTTCGTTTCAAGACAATGAAGTAATAAAAATTCATTTTTCTCGCGGAAGGTTCTTGGTTGGGGACCAACGATTTCAAACACGTCATTCCAAGTTACAGTTATGATACATTTCCACCAAAGTTTGACCTACCATTTTAAATATTGAGAAATAAATTTACAATTATATTCCTTATAAGCTATAGGTATTTGACAAGTGTTAGCAATGTTATTATATCTACTATTTTGAAAGCCAATATAATTAAAACTTACATACTCCACTTGAGAAGCATAGTCCCTTAAAATTCAGTATTGCATTCAGTTTATTATTAATGATAATTATCTACTTAGGCTTTCAATATTTATTGAAATTTGCACTATTTTTGTAATGTTACGTGTATTTAAACATATTTGTTCATATTGGTTGACTGTCAATTTAAAGATAAACATATTCAAGGCACTCCCAATAATTAAGGCTTTTAGAAACGCAGTGTTGTGCAAGTGAGATATCGTAAAATATATTCTATAAAAATGTCGGAGTCATTAAAATCTTTGATCTTGACATATGTAGTAGGAGTTTTATATTATTTATGCTATTTCTAATAAATCGTTATATTTGTCCCAAAATTTCGGTAATACTGATGATGAATAATAATAATTACGTTGTAGGGAAGCGATAGTGCCACTGTTGCAACTGCTAACTGAGATTGATAATTATCTAAATTGCTAATATTACTAGGATGTTTATTGGAAGCATATTTAAGTACTATGTGAAAATTATTTTAAGCTCACAAAGAAAAATTACAAAGGATTATTTACACACGCAATTAAAATAGATTCGTGGTGGAATTGCAATGCTCCATCGTCTTTATTGTGGTGAATCAATAATGCACTGACGTCACGTGTGTGAATACGTTGTCAAGCTTGAATAAAATTGAGCATTATAAACACCTGGAATAGATAGTGGAATAAGGTTCTTCATTTTGTAAATAGCTATTTACGTGGCTGATAGTAGGTCTTATATGCATCTAAGTAGAAATAAATACTATATAAAAATTATACTTAGTTCTTAATATAGAGTATAACCGGTTGGTAACGCCATCGGTTATAGCGGCAACTCTAGTGTAATGCCATAGTCGTCTTAGTCCTTGGAATTACCTACACCTAGATAACCTAAAAACATTACATATAACGGCATCAACCTCGGGATAAACGTCAATTGTAATACATATGTAGGCAATAACTACTGGGAATTTCCGTATCACCGGCATTTTACAGAAGTTCTTTGTAGGAAATAACAATGACCTCATTTCGTGGAATTCATAAACCATCTAACAAAACAATACTACATAACTTACAGTTTGTGCACTTTTCAGTCTTCTTTTAGTTGTCATTTGCATAAGTGTTATTGCGTTTGTTCCTGTTCGAAATTTTAAATGTTCGGTTGTAAACGTAAAGTCCTTACGTTGGACGATAAAGTGGTCGTTATTAATGCTATCGAAAGTGGTAGGAAAAAAGCGGACGTGTGTCGACAATTTGGTTTGGTTAATTCTACCGTGGGAACAATAATAAAAAACAAAGAAAAGATTTTGAAATCATTTGATGAAGGAGGGGCACAGGCAAAGAAGATTAGGCTTCCTGAAAAACCTGACGTCGATAGTGCATTAATTAAGTGGTTTTCCCAATGTCGAAGTGCAAATTTGCCAATAAATGGGCCACTACTTATGAAAAAGGCCGAAGAATTTGGACGTTTACTGGGAGATTCAGAATTCAAATGTTCTGATGGGTGGCTTCATCGTTTTAAGCTGCGACATGGGATAAGCTTCGGAAAAATTAATGGTGAGGCAAAAATTTTCAATCTTCAAGATACAGAAAAGTGATTAACGAATATGTGGCCAAGGTTGCGAGAAGGATATAAAGATGAAGACATTTTTAACGCTGATGAAACCGGATTTTTTTATAAGCTTTTGCCTGATATGGCACTTAAATACAAACATGAAAAATGCATAGGAGGAAAACTAGCAAAAGAACGGCTAACAGTGCTTGTATGCGCAAATATGACAGGTACAGAAAAAAGAAAGCTGATCGTAATTGGAGAATCAAAGAATCCACGATGTTTTAAAAACATTAAAACATTACCTGTAACCTATTATGCAAACAAAAAATCTTGGATGACTTCAGAAGTTTTTAAAGAGGAGTTACGAAAATGGGACAAAGAGCTTATAAAGAAACAACGAAGCGTTTTGCTACTTGTTGATAATTGTGCAGCGCATCCCGTATTACACAATTTAAAGAATATAAAATTAGAGTTTTTCCCTCCAAACTGTACAAGTGTATTGCAACCATCGGATCAAGGAATAATTCGTAGCCTAAAATGTTATTACCGAAAATATCTTTTAAAAAATGTTATATTGGACGTGGATCATCAAAGGAGCCCTAAAACTTCGATTTTAGACGCTGTAGAATATTTGGCAAAAGCTTGGAATGGAGTTACTGCAACGACAATTGCGAACTCCTTTCGATATGCAAAATTATCAACAAAAGAAGTCAGTGCAGAGGAGGATGATGAATTCAGTATACCTTTGTCTGAACCCCAAGGAAGGTGTCAAAAGTTTGGTACAAATGAATGTGAGTTGGATACGTTTGAAGTGGAAGAATACGCGAATATTGATTATAATTTGATTACATCTGACGTTTACTCTGACGCTGATATAGTAGAACTGGTTAAGAATGGGAATGGTGAATTGGAAAATTTGAATGACGAAGAGGAAAAGGAAACTTCTGATCTAGATATTGCGGCGCCGACAAATCAAGAAGTGCATGATGCAGTCCGTGTGATAAATACATTTTTTAGATACCATGAAACTTCAACTCAAGTCATAGAAAGTATTTATCGGTTAGAATCGGAGATTGACAGACTCATTTGGCGTGAAAAATGTTCACAAACCAAAATCACAGACTTTTTTAAAATATAAATACTGTAGAACCCGTTTATAATCTCATCGGTTATAACGGTAACTCGCGTACATCATAATCGTCTTGCTCCTTACAATTACTTATAGTAGATAACCTAAAAAACATTGCATATAACGACATCAATCTAGGAATTGACGTTAATTAAAATACATATGCAGGCAATAACTACCGGGAATTACTAGTAGTAAATAACAAGAACTTCATTTCTTAGAATTTGTAAAGAATCTAACAAACCAAAATTACAGACTTTTAAAATGTAAATATGTATCTGATAATACGTATGTAAATTCCATAATATTTAGTATTTAATAATGTAAAATAGATAAAGTCTGTTATATATCGGATAAGTTATGTGAAAATTTGTTAAATTACTGTTTTTCAAAACTCTCCTACCTCGTGAATAGTGTTACTCGGTTATAACCTCAAAAAAAACGGTCCCGATGATGAGGTTATAACCAGGTTCTACCGTATATATCCGATAATACGTATGCTGTACTTATGCATGAATTTGCCATATATCATGAATAGCGTGCCAAGGTTTTAATGTCAAAGAACTGTCGCACCCGATGATGACGCTATAACCGGGTTCTACTGCATATGTATATGTATTTAAAATGAAAATTAAAATATTATACGAGAGAACCTCTCCATTTTACGAGGGCGGATCCCCGTGCCCCACCCCTCACCCACTTCTAATTGGCTGTTTGATTAATGTTTTTGACATTTAGTTAACTGACACATGACAGATCATATCTACATAATACCAAGTACAAAGTGTTGTGGTTAATTCTTAAATAATGTGTCGTGATTGTTCATAAAAATGGATCTTGTAATATAAAGAGCCGTAATAAAATACTTCCGGAAAAGGACATGACGCCAACTCAAATTCCTAAAGACATTATGGCAACTGTTGGTGGGTCTGCAGTTTCTTGTGATATATTCAATCGCTGGTGTCGAGATTTTATATGCGGAAGACCATTCTGTGAAGACCAACATGCCGGTAATCCTCCCATAACGGTAACAACAGATAACAACCTTAAGGAGGTACACGATATCGTACTGCAAAACTAGCGAGAACGCATCAGGGACATTGTGGAAGATACTGGCTTATCATATCATGTGGTGCACAACATACTGACTAAAGAATTAGATATGAAAACGATGAGTGCCCCTTGGGTGCTTAATCAAACAAGAAATCGGGTGTTGATTTGTAAGCGTCTTTTGAAAAGGCATCGAAGAAACAAAGAGAATTTTCTTAGTCGGTATGTGACCATGGGGGCGCCACTATGATTCCGCAACCAAAGTGCAAAGTAGAGTGTGGAAGTTTTACAGTTCTCCTCCTCCACCCAAATTTAAGCTCGTGCAGTCTGTTGGAAAGCTTTTGCTATCTGTGTTCTGAGATGCTTAAGGAATCACCCTAACTGACTATTTGCAAAAGGGACAGAGTATTACAAGGGCCTACTACGTATAATTTTTGAGGATAATGCTCCCAGCCATACATCTGGTATTGCTATGGCTGCTATACACCAAGCAGGCTTTGAATTGGTGGAGAACCCGCCATATTCGCCGGATCTCATCCCTAGTGATTACAGGCTCTTTCCCAAATTAAAAGAAATCTTACCTCGGGCAAAATTTCCCAGTGATTATGAAGTGATGCAAGCTGTGCAAAGGTCGGACAAAAATTTTTCCAGGAGGCTGTTGAGATGTTGGAACTCCAATGGACCAAGTGCATTGGTGTAGAGAGAGACTATGTTGAAAAATATGATGCCACAATAGTTTTACTGCAAGAGGGTCAGAGGTACGGCATAGAGATCGACCTTCGTAATTAGGACATTGCAAATGCTTTATCAGAAACAATAATCCGGTTTGCATTTTTTCGGTTACATTAGAAGTATTTTTCACATTTCTGTTAAGTTCTCATTGTTCTCAAAAATTCAACTTATTGACGGTGATTATTTTATTAGTTCAACTTAGTGTGCAAATTACGAACGTAATATTTGAACTGCATTATTGTCAATATTACTTAACATAATATTGCTGGTACCAATACCATGAATACCTGTATTTTTGCACGTTTATTATAATAGGTATTGTTTTCTAGGTATCCATCGATGTGATTGTCAATATTATTAATTTATCTACAAGCAATCTATTGTATTATTTCATTGTGTACTTCTAATATCTCTCAGATTAGAGTTATTAGTACACATTACTCATTTACTGTATATATTTTCGTTTACATTACCATCATCATTTATTTTGGACTCCCATTTCAATGTAAACATTACATAAACAAACACCCACGATCACTAGTAACCGTATATTAGAAGTTAACTATAGAGAACTTATACTTTGAACCCTCATTTTTCATACAGATTTTTATAAATACAGTTAGTATAATTTCCCGGTATATTGTTACATTTTCAGAAGCAGACTGAAAATTTACTTTTAGAAATATCGACATGTTTATTGATAAAAACACAATAGAAAAAATAAAAAGGCTGCTTAATAATATAACATCAAAATATTTTTGAAAATACCAGCACTTTACTGTATCTTGTTAGATTGTTAACATCACTTTTGATTTTGGTAATTGACCACAATGACAGCACAACGTGTAGAATCTGAAGGAATTAAACGATACATGGATATGATGGTCGTCAACGTTCGCATTTTTGCACTGTTTATGCGACAATTCAAAAGTAAGAGGTATTTTGCCAAGTAAAAGATTTGCTAAGAAGTGGACGTCCAAGAACAACAACCGATGAAGACACTAATACAAATGTTACTATGTAGTAATACTTCAAAAAAATAATCACACAATTAGGATTAACTTTTGCAAATTAAAGACAGAATTTATCAGAGAAGAGCTTACTTTGGCGAATCAAATAGTCTTTGACGATGAAGCAATATTTTGTTTTAATAGTATAATATTCACCCAAAGCAATAGAACCGTCTTTTTATGAGGAAATTTAATGACAGCTTTTTAAGTTTATTGATTATTTATTATTTCCAAACCCCAACACATCCAAACAAAAAATTTGGTTGTAATAAAGTGGAGGTCCTCCACATTTTGCGTGTAATTTCCGTGAGTATTTGACTAAATATTTTCTGCACGCTGGTTCGGACGCACAGGAGCCATTGAGTAGCCAGCCTGTTCTCTAGAAATGTATAAAAATCGTCCAAATAATCTTGAACAATAGAAGAACGAATATTACAATTGTTTTTCTTAAACATAGAACTGTTCTATAGTATTCTCCCTAATATATTGAACTAGTGTAATAGTTTATAGTTGTTAGTATAAACCTTAAAGTTATACAGAATATTTTTGTATTTCTTTAGTTTGAATCCACTACATGGAGTACAAATAAAATTTTGAATTTGTTAATAATGCGCATAATTTAATGAGCATAACTAATGCGCAAATTTATACATTCTGCTAGATACTCATCAAGAATTTTCGTTATCCAAAAAATAATCATTTACAATTGTTAAGGACTTAACATTGTTTTTGTGTTTTATCAATTTTTTTACTACTATGTATTTTATATTATTTTATCTTCTTTGCAACTGTATGGGTTACCATTATTATTTTCATTTAGAATATTACTTTATTTTCATTTTTATATTTATTTATTTTGCTCTCTTATATCCAATTTTATTTTAATATGTATGTACATTACGCATTGTATGTGTATGCAAGCCGGCCATTCACATTACGCTAGGTAAAACTGCCTAATTTAAAAATCATTCAGTGCAACGTCGTCGAATACGTAATGGGAGTTTTCTTAAAATTTAAGGTACACAAGCATAGGCAGTCGTCTCCCGCGCGACGGTCGAGGTATTAGCGATCGTGTACTCTCGGTCACCTTTCGTACCTCGTCGTAACGTGTACAGTAACGTCGTCGTATGATTATTAGAGATTTCTAAGATTTTGTAGTTTTGGCGGGAATCGTCGAGGACGTTGTCTATACATTTATTTCTGGCGGGAGTCATTTGGTAACGTCGTCGAATCGCATGTATAGATTTCTTTAATAAGTACAAATTCTTGATTTTCTATCATCGTACGTCGAGGCTACTGTGTCGTGTAAGATCGGCTATTATCGCTACTGTCGCCCTCGACCAGGCGTTCAAGCTCTAAGAGATAGGGTGGGTTCCCCTATAAATATGAAAATAACGTGCGTATTTGGTTCAAGTACAAATACATGCCAATAATACAGGGCCAAGTCCCTTAGGCAAATTTAAAACAAGGAAAGTATATTAGGCTCCCGGAAAGGGACATATAAATAAGCATAGCACCCAGGTGCGCTTATAAATTCACGAAATAAATAGGGTTGGCTCCCCTATAAAAAGGTAGTGGTGCATGCAAACAGATAGAGGCATTAGTACATGCCTTTAACAAAGCTTCAGCGGAAGCATATAAGAGTTTAACCTTTTAAACAGAATTAAGGCATAGCTTTGCAACGTACATGCTGAGGCATTACTTTATGTTGCTACCAATGAAAATACATATACACATGCTAATGTACGTTACATGTATAAGAGAGCTCGAATAACTGCAATTATTGCAAATATATATATCTTACGTACATCGTACATGTACATAGGCAAGAGTGGAAACCGTGTACACATTTTATTTTTAAATATATTTTTTTGCGCATGTGCATTGAGTTTCACTGTACAGCCTTTCATATAGTAAATAAGCGAACATACTCTACAAATAAGTATTGGTCAAGTAATTCAGGAATTTACAAGCAGGCTACAGCGGCACTGTTCTTCAAACCAGGAGAACGTAACAACAATTAAGTAATAGAGATCCTAAAAAACTGATTTTGCGTTTGATGCTTCAACAGATAGTTATTTTTTTAATTATAATCTCTACATTTTGGATTAATCCATACTAATATTTATTTATTTACATTCGGCAATGGTTTATCGCTTTCTAACGGAAAATACTTTTTATATTGCAAGATTCTCTGACTATGGGCTCGCGATTGCATATTGAATTAGTGACTAAAGTAATAGACAGTTCAAATAAGGATACTGTTAGAATAGCGCAATCAATAACAATTGCTTTCTACACGACGATTATAAACTTGAATTTACATAGTGATTACATATTTCCCTCTTTGGTTTATTAGCAATTGGCACATATTTCAAAAGAAAATTGTCCATTCAAGGATTATAACATTTAATAGAACTACCTACGCAAGTTGTTCGTTGCGACATAGTACTAGAGACGCCACCCTTTTCTCTTGGTAATAATTCGCAAAGTAATGCTAACTAAGAACATAGTAAGCTCCTATTCATGTACTGTATTTTACGAAATATTATAAAACATTTACCCTTCTAAACAGCAATAGCAGCGGGTTTAGCTCTGTTAAACATCTGCGGCATTAGATATATTTTTTCAGCAAGCGATGTTCGCTATGGGAAAAAGGATTTTATTTGAATAAAACAACTATTCGACATCTAATGTTGTAATGTGGATATAAAGCAACTCTGTTATAACACTATTATTTTTTGCGAAACTTACAAAACACTGTTATTTTTGCCGTAACTTACAACAATAAGCGTACATTATCCACCACTTGCAGTGACTCCATTAACGACATTGTATTTACTTTTACCGAACTAATTCTTTCTAATGATTGTGAATAGTTTGTAAATATGCCTCAACTCGAGGAACCTGAAATATTGCTTGACTTTCGTTGCTAACAGCTGCCTCTTTAGGATCAAATTATAACACTGTAGAGTTTAAACATTTACACCGTTCTTATATTTAGTGTTATTTTCTAGGCATTCTTTTAGATGTGTGTCATGATAAGCCTGAGAAATCATTCACATGTGCAGTTATCCTATGCACTGCCCTTTGTGCGAGCGCCCTCTCGGGACTAGCAATCCTTGTATTGCTCGAGAGAACGGTGGGAAGCTGTACCCTCTTCGTTTCGCTGTGTCTGACTTTTGCAAACAAGTGGCTCACTCTTTTAGCACTAGTTGGCACCACGAATAATTACTTGAATTGTAGGGTTGGATATGGCGATAGTAGTAGAGAGGGAATTATGTGTCAAGCAAAAAAACCGCTCGAAACTATGCTGATGACGCCGGGTAGGCAGAAACATGTTCGTGTGCTAGCGTTTTTTGTCTCTTTACATTGTCTTTCTCGTGAACGGTTTCACCAATGCCATGAGAAAAGTTGTATTTACAGCGTTCTTATCTTTAATGTAGTTTGATTTGCGGAAATAGTGGAAACAATAAAATGCCGACTGTTCGGACGCAGCCGAACGATTTTGTATGGCATTTTCTTTATTTAGACAACCGAACGATTTTTCTATTTCGACTTAAACGCGTTCCAGATTAATGTATATTTAATGTGTCCAGTGCTATAGTAAGCAAATATTCTATTGTCATCAAATATTCGTACAATTAGTATTTCATTAAGTATGTATGTATAAATGTCAGAATTAGTAGAAAATCCGGCAATGTCCCTATTGAGTTAACTTCTTACTAATCACTAGCAAATTATTTCCTCATTCTCATTTAGAGTATTACTGCTGCGGTTTCTAACTATGACCACGATAATATCGGTAATTAACTAGAATGTTTATTACTGCAAGGGCACTCACGTAATTCTGTAATTACCGATAAGACAAACCGAGGTTTCCTTAGGCCTGACACCGCAATTTTAGTCGAGTATAACGAGTAGCTCCAAGAGAACCAGACATATAGTTCGCATAGTTCTATACATTAAGTTCACATAGTTATTTCACATAGTTCTATACATAGAACAGGCACATGGCTCTACATACAATATCAGAAGGGAATAGTGTTTCATTCTGTTCAAAGTTAACTTGTATTCACTTAAGAGTAAATAGTGTTTCAATTCGTCATTGAGCGGGTTAACTTGTCATTCAGTGTATTGACTGTATTTTTGTAACTAACTGTAAATATAGTATATATATTGTAGGTACGAGTTTTATTAACAACGTGTTATAAAAGAAAACATAACTTCTTCAAACCAGGAGGAATTCAAAGACTATATCTAGCTTATAAGTTACAAAACATTCATCTTAATTTATATTCAGAGTTCGTCCATGTATATTTTAATGTATCCTATTATTACTGTCATCAAATATTCATACAATTAGAATCCCATTAAGCATGCAGATATCTGGGACTTAGTGGGAATCCCGGCAATCTACCAAATTAGATAACTTAACATCTCATTAATTACCAGTAAATTATTTCTTCATTCTTACTTATTGCTCTGTTTTGCAACTATGACGATGACGTTATCGGTAAATATCTAAAGTGTTCCTTACTGCGAGGCAATTCTGGTAATTCTGTCGTTACCAATAAGACAAACCGAGGTTTCTTTTGATCAAATTCCACAAATAGCACAGCTCCAACCACACAACATCATGATTTCTACACAGCTTCAACTTGTCCAGGGTAGGTTAATCTGTATTCGCGTATTGTTAATTTTCAACGAGTTTCAAGTCGTTAGAAAATATTGGATTTAGAAATTTTATTTAAAATCGTATTACAAAAAAGAACAAAACTTCTTCAAACTAGAAGGAGTTTAAACACTGACTTTAAGCAATTTCCCACGCGAACAAGAACCCACTGTGATATTTTAGGAATGTCGGAACATTGTTTGTTAAACTCTCGAATACGTTTAGGGGATTTAGGAAATAACGCTCTTGTCGATGATATTAGTCGAAATTGGATAACATCTTCGAATTTCTGCAGCTATAAGATCTAAGACATGTAGTTTACACGCTGTACGCAAGAAACCATCGCACTCTTGTTTAAAATAATTGCCTGCGAAATGACGGTTATAGCATCACCAATTGCAAACATTAACATCTTCTTTTATTGAAAGGTGAAATGCCTTTTTAACGATCTTTTCGCCAGCACATGTTTCTAATTGTTTATTACAGTTTTTATTGTGTAATTTGGATTTCATGATGTTTTGGATTGATCTCTGTAATGTTTTCTGGCCTGGTAATTTTATTACTGGGGGATAATCATATGACTCACTAGATATCTTTAAAGAAGCTGGATTAGAAGCTTCCACTAGTATTGGTGAACAGTCTGTTAAAAAAGTACATATTCAATTTTACAAGAGTGTAGTTAATCTTAAATACTTTATTTACTTTGATTTATTTTGGTACTATTTCAGTTGCATCTTAGTTTTCTTTAAAATTGCTTAATTTATCGTTTTATCATTCTTTGTTTCTTAGAAATTATTTTTATATAAAATCGTAATGCCAACGCGATAAACATTTCACACCAAAATTATTATTATAATTTCGAAAATAAAGGAAAAATTTGAATAACTACTTGAATTTTCTTACAAAATGCGATGTGCACCTATTAATTTATTCCATAGCTTACTACGTGAATAGTTTCGCAATTCATAGCAGAAAATGGCTCCAATTTATTTGTAAAAATAACTGTCTAGTGTTATATCGTTAGAATCGTTCTTAATATGCCTTTTTATGAAGTAATGGTCGAATATGATTTTCATTAAAAGGATACAGATTTTTTTGTCATACCTCAAAAAATATTGGTCACTTTCTTGTTTGTATTTTTTTATAAGTTACTACTAACAGAACTACAGGCACTAAACAAATTAAAGAGATATCCAGTTAGTCATGTAATTTTCTCAAAAACGAAAACTGTAATTGAACTCGTATAACTACAAATTTTTACCAATATCTCTCTATCATTGCCAAGTTTCCGAGATTTCCATACTAAACATGGAAAAACTCACCCAGTATATATTGGGTACACCAACAAGAGCGCAAAAAAAATAATGCTTTGGAACTTCTTTACCTGAGGTTTTTTGAAATCAAAAGTTTCTTTCAACAACTCAACTGTAGACTTCGTTAAAACAACGTAAATGTACCAGACTGTTAGATATATTGTTCCACAGCGCAATCTAACGGATAAACACAAACATGATAGATAAATGACAGATAAAAAGCAGTTGGTAAATTGCTTATCAGAGGAATAAATTTACCTGTTGTTAAATCCTTTCCGATAAATGTATATACAGCTGTGGCCATATGTATTCGCCACTCTCGTTTTGAACGTGTTACACGAATATTATTGTATTTCTAAGAAGCAGGGTCGATGACGGACTTAACTAGGTACTTGGTAACGAGGGTTTAATGGTTTATTGTAGACCATTCTGAGTAAATTAGAAAATAGACGTAAAATTGTAATTTCTGAATATTTCTTCAGTCTTTCTTAAAAGTTGTAAGAGTAAGGTTGAGCTAGTTAGAGTGAAGATATTGTGTCTGTGATTTTGTCTGTATTATACGATAGTATACAGTAAAAAGTAATGCCGAAAACACGCGAATTGACGGAGGTAGAGCGAGGACAAATTGTGGTGTTAGAAAAGCAAAGGTTCTCGGTGTCTGCTATTGCCCGACAAGAGAAATGTGTTCGACAGTTAGAACGGCGGTAAAACGATACAAAGAGAGTGGATCTTTGACAAACAAACCGAAAACTGGTCGAAAAAGGAAGACAACTAGCAGAGATGAGCGAGTCTTAGAGCGGATGTCTTTGCGAGACTGGAAAAAAGGGTCTAAACAGCTTTCCAGTGAGCTTTTCCGGCTACATAATGTTGCTATTTCTCCTCGCACGGTTAGAAGACGCCTTTGTGAATTAAATTTAGGTGGATACAAAGCTCGACATAAACCACGGTTGTCTCCGCAACAAAAGAAAAAGAGACTGCTGTGGGCTAAAAGTCCGCGACTGGACCATTGACAATTGGGCCAATGTTATGTGGACGGATGAGTCAAATATTGAGGTAAGTAATACATAATTATTGTATTTGCGGTATTCTGTATTCAATTCCTGGTATCTACAGTGTTTTTATTCTTTTTAATGGGTTCCAAAATGTAACAGTATTCATGTTTTTGTTGGTAGCTTTATGGTAAACCTAGGCCTCGATACGTGCGACGCAGGCGAGGAGAGGCCTTCCATCCAGACTGTATCATCCCGACTGTTCCCGAAGTTTGGGGGTGGTAGCATAATGGTTTGGGGTTCCATGAGTGCAACAGGCGTCGGAGAACTGTTCGTCTGCGAGGGCCGAATGAACAGTCGGACGTACATCGACATGTTGGAAGAAGTTCTGGAACCGTGTGCGTTAAAATTATTCGATAATGATGAGCCAGAGTAGTACTTCCAACAAGATAATGCACCGTGCCATAAATCTCGCGAAGTAATGCGCTGGTTCGAGGAAAATAACGTGCGGGTCCTGGAATGGCCGGCACAATCCCCGGACTTATCGCCAATTGAGCATTTATGGTACATTTTAAAGCGAAATGTAGCTAAATACTCATCTTCCACAAAGCAATGCTTAAAAACAAAAACATTCGAAGAGTGGAATAAAATCACCCCCGAACAGTGCTACAACTTAGTGAGCAGTATGCCTCGACGAATTCGAAGCTACCAAATATTAAGCAATATCTGTATATATCTGTATACACTCATAATGAAACATTTTCATCGATCAATTTTCTTTTATTTCTTATATATTCGTCGGAATAAAAAACAAAAAGGGGTGGCGAATACATATGGCCACAGCTGTATATATGTATATATATATATATATATATATATATATACATAGATGTTTTGGTCGCAGGGGAAGTTCAAGCAATTGAAAACATCGATAATCGCCGTTAATTTAGTTTTGTTCTTAACTTACTGTTAATAATTTTGTTGGCTTTATTTTAAATTTACTAAATTTTATTTTATTAATTAATATTCAATTAATAATTTTATTCTCAGTCCAAAATGAAATTCGCATTAGAAGTATATATAAAACAAAACTATAATTTCTTGTACTTCTTTTTCAAGATTTCTATTTTAAATTCATGTTCTTTTTCCAAATATTCCAACTGTCGCCCCTTAATTTAAATTTCTAAATCTTTGACGAGATTCTTTTTCAGCAATTATTAATTGCTTTTTTTAAAAGATCTGATATATGCATCAGCAAGCATCACAATTTTAATGTTAATTTGTTCTTTAGGTTTTTCTCTCTGCAATTTTTTGGAAACTTCTCGGTATCTAATTATCGAGACTGTAATTATGTGTTTGTTTTTCTCATTACAATGGACATAAGTCCATCTTTCACTTTTATCCATTGCTGTACTAACCGTCTAAAAACATTAGACACTCCTGGTTTGTTACCTCAGATAAAATTTGGTTAATGTACCAAAATGAGATATCTGCTACCTGATAAATTTATCTTTCTGGCGGTTATCTGTCAGCTTATCAGAATGTGAATAAAGCAGCCCTTATTATTGGTTAAGCCTTTAGTAACTATAGCGTACTTATGCACTTTGTTCTTTTGCATCAGTGGATCAAACGATTTCAGCGTTGAAAATCTCGCTCTATATAATAATTAAAGATATGGTGACAGGATGCGGTTTTGATAAATTAATTGGAAATAGTAGTTCGAACGTTAATTGATTGCAATAATTCCAAATAATATGGTACAAAACAGCGCTGTACATTTAATTATGGACACATTTGTTTCATTGGTACGCTTTAAGCAATAAATAATCGACTATATAACGCTATACTAAGCTTGAAAAAACTACAACGTACAAAAGTAAATGGAAATGAATACGTTCGTGGTAACGCTTCATCCAGGAATCGAAAGCTTTTGTTTAGACGTCTCTATTAAAAGGTACTATTTTTAACAATGAATTAGGAATCTTTCTCGTTCGGTCTTCTCCAATCTCGCTGCTACATAGTGTTTACCTAACACCAGCCAATCTTCTCGTAAGGACGAATGTTTATACTTTTATATATAGATTTGTGTATGTAGTGGCAATTTCCTTAAGTATTAGTGTTTGGTACATATTACAACGTAGAAATCAGTGCTGCTGATGCAGTAGAGGATGAAAATATCTATGAAATAGCAGTGCGTATTCTTCAATATTGTATTGGAAAAGGGCGTGTACGTACCTATTTTTAAGATATATCCATAGTATACATGTTCATATTTTAATAGTAAATAATACCTTAGATACAATATTAATAATTGATCTGTTCCGTTATATATACACTTTACTTCATTTGTTTTTTTAAATGCATGTCAATTATTTATTACGAATTATATTTTGAATTAGTAATTTGCTTAATATTTGTTTTGATCAATTGTAATATATTGATTGACGTAAAAATAATTCTTGAATATCGGCAGGGATCATAAACCAAATCGATATGTTACTTCCTAATTAATATTTTCCAAACGCCAATGTTTGTTAATTAAACGCAGACTTAGCTAAGTAAGCAAAAGTTACGACGGTAATTAGAAAGTGACCTTTCTTTACATTTTAGATTTCTGTTTATATCTTGTAGATTATGTTTAGGTGATTAATTTGAAAACGTTTCAAATTTAATATTAACATTAAAAATTGGCAATTATTCAAAAATTGAAAGGCTTTTCGGAAATAATTAAGTTTACAATGAGCTGCAATTTTAATAATATTATACGAACAGCAAATCGATTAAAAATTATTTTAAATTTGCGTGTATGAATTTTGACATTCCATTATGAAAAATTAAAATATATTCGTTAAAATTTTGTTATCCATTGTTGAAGGTTAAGATTCACGATTGCGATGATTTAAATCAATTAAATAAAATCAGAATTGAAAAAAAAAGTATGACTTCTCTTGTAATAATCTTGTATTCATGTATTCAAAATGTTTAATGGAGGAGAAATAAAAAAAGATGACATTTTACATTTATTTATTAACACGTAATACATTGCTTGATATATTTCCTAAATATAGATAACAAAAGCAAATAAACGTAGCAAAACAATATGCGTCATATTAATACAAAATACATGTCGCTTTTGTGCAAAAGTAAAATTTAAAAATTCCTTTTGAAAATTGACTAACTAGATTTTTTTTTATCTTATGGGATATTATTATAATCTGTAAAAAGAAACAGAGAAGCATTTGCACACAAAACTGCAACGATGTTATCCAATGCTTATTATTTTGCCAATTATTTTCTAGAACATTCTTCTGAGATTCCACAACTTATATTTTATAATATTCTTCATGGAATGGGACTAAGTTATCTTCTTACTTAATGACTAATAGTCCCAAACTGGCTGTCAACGTCTTCCTAAATTGAAAATGTTTGCATTCGCTGGGTAAACGAACGTATTTGATGAACGAATTTATACGATTGAAAAATTCAACTCAATCGATTAATTAGTCCAATTAACGCCCAAATCATTTTTTGCCCAATAATATTCTCATTAATCTGTAATACAAGTTAATAATATGTATCTCTAGGCTCAAATTTGCTGTAAACTGAACCGCATTTAACAAATTTATCTGTTTTATTGTATGCTGCATAAATAATTACATTTGTAGTTACAACTTTAATGTACATTTTGGCTACGCCATCTGGCACGTAATTTCAAGTAAATTTTAGATGTTAACACGCAGTAAATAAATTGAATGGATGTTCAAAGAGAAAGGAGCTTCCATTAAAACGTAACTAGAGACCGGCTTTGTAGAGAATGGCGAAGATAAAAGGGGCCCGGTATGAATACGGTAGTACAAATATTTACATATATGTGAATTACTAATAAATAGAGGTCTAATTGATTTCCGTGAACATGTTAGCATAGTCTCTTGAACCCGTTGAATATTTTCCGGTGAACAAACCGTCTTTACGCGATTACGTTTGACGTTAGCGACTGAACCTGTAGCCCTAAATTTATTAATCATTTTCAACAACACAACACTTTTAGAAGGAGCATACGTTTATGGATATTTTATCGTGAACGTTTCATTTAATGTTACAAACGATCTACATTCCAGATAATTTTTAATATACATACAACCTAATACTGGCAAACACAATATGACAGGTAACACGAAATGGCTGCTGGACATCACGTGACCCCTCTCGCGCGCTCGATTCAAGTGACACGTACAGTATCTTGGCCTCTTTTACCTTGGCCATTCTATACAATCTCGATAAAGCTATTGTATTGTGATAACAGAAAATTATACATATCTTATTGAAATATGTTCCTTCTATAGCAAATATTGCTTAGATGATAAATTTTATTCAGTTGTGGTAGAAACTACAGCACCATGCTCGTAATAATGATTTCGAAAACCAGAAAAATTGGCGTATTGTTCAAGTTGGCTGAGGATAAGGTGAAGAAAAGTATACTATTGTAGTGTGATATGATTCACATCTGTTACTCTGAATTGACATAATTTTTCGAGGATCAATACAATTCTTTAAAATAAATTATATGAAATATATGTTGGTATTGCCAGTGTAAATTTATATCGTAGACCTTATCGCATATTACATAACATGGACATAAGTACTTTTTCGTGTAAAAAATCAAATGAAATTGTACAATATTACATTGTAAATTTCGCATGATGTATAATTATATCAATTTTTACTCTGTATTTTATATTACCATGATAAAAACATAGCTGCTTAATCAGAAACCACAAGAAATAAGCACCTATCAAAAATTTAAACTTGAAAATCTGACGTTTAGTAAAGACTACCATAAAAATAAGTTTATTCAAAGCTGCATTTCAAGATTTGTTTTGGAGGCTAAATTAAAGAGGTTTGCCAATGAAAATAATCTCTTCAACAAAAGTTAATAAATGATACATATTAGAAATATTAAAACTGAAAAATATGGCTGCTTATTAAGAGTGTTTCCTGTACTTTCTCAATATTTTGCTTTAAGTCATTGCCCTAATACAAACGTTTTCTTAGCTTTTTCCATAAAAAAATTGTTTTCATCTCTTAAATACTGAAGTTATATGAAAAGGGGTTAACAATGTGAAGAGTAAGGTACTTAGTAAAAATAGTCTTTTCACTTTTTCTGAGAATGTGCGGAAAAAGGGGAAACTCATATGCAATTGCTCTAGTTGGAAAAGCGGATATATGTATTATCTAATTCATTAGAAGAGGTTTAAAGATAAATAGTTTGGGGAAAAGAGAATAGTTTTTTCAAATTCGTACCAACGAAAAGACGAAGTAGTGCATTCTAGTGAATACAATTAAGTGTTAACCAAAAGAGAGGGAAGTTGTGTAGACATCGATATATTTCTCTACACTAGCGCTCACAAGTTTAAGACCACCTATCGGAAAATATCAAAGCGTTATTGAAGCAATGTTTTGGCAATATAACTATGGTCTTAGCATATGATACAATGTTTCTTAGATTGAAAAAACTATTGAATCCACAATTTTTTTGTTTTAATGCAAATATATAAAATTGTATATGATTCTAAAAAATGCTTTAGTCAATTTTATAAAATCCTTCAGTTGCGTCGTTTTTAGGTGGTACTTTAGTTTATTAGAGTATTAAGTGGCATGGCTTGAATTTATTTGGATAATATGAGTAAAAATGAAGCGCTAAATACTTAAAAATGCTCTGTAATAACTATTCCTCGTAATAAAAACAAAAGTGAACGCTATATTTCAAATAATATACAACTTTCACTGTCCATATGACAATTGAAAGGTAGCGGGACACAGGAAGAAATTTCCTACGCTCGGAAAGGTCAGACTAACAATCTTTGCCGAAGACGGTATGGGCAACTGACGACCTTCGAAATTTGTGCAGATATTGGCAGAGGCCGCCAAACCGACGGGCTTAAAAACACGCGTATCTGCTAGAAATCCACGACTTCATAATGAAGGTCAGAGAAAGCAGTTTAATTTGAAACATGGAAATTCCTCTAAAGAAGGTTAGGCAAGTATTCTTTGCAGTGATAAATCCAAATTCAAAATTTTTGATAATAAAGTGCGAATTCCTGTTCGAAGAAAGAAACGAGAAGATGTCCATTTGTAAAATACAGAGAAACTTGTATGATAGAATGGGGATGTCTGTCTCCAATGAGTCTTTATTAATTTAATATTAATATTAAATTAAGAAAAAGAAAGAGTATAAAAGAAATTTAGAGCAGTACATGGATGGCTTTACTTTTCAACACGATAACGGTCCCAAACGCTTTTCTAAGCTCTGCAATAAGTTTTCACAACAAGAAGAAGGGGGAATCCTCAAAAATATGGTCTGGATACCGCAATCACATGATATCAATCCTATAGAAAAATTTTATGTCGGTCTGGACAGAAAAATACATTGGGAGAGTTCAAATTCAGCACAGTATTTGTGTAAACATTTTGAGTAGATAAAATTAACATAAAAATCATTCAATAAATTAGTACTAAAAAGAATGCTAAATCAGTATGAAGCTTTCATTGGTGTTCATGACGATAAAATTATGATTCCTTTGCAAATTGCCAACGTTTCTAAAATTTGTGAAAAAGTATCAGTCTCGGTAGTTTTTGAACCCAGGCCTTCTCTATTACCGGCGGAATGTCGTACCATGGGACTGCATGTGAACTCCAATCACTTTTAATATCCAAATGTCGTAATGTCTGTAGATAATGTTATTAAAAGTGATTTGAACTCACATACTTCCGTGGTGTAGTTGGTTATGACGTTCTGCCAGTAACGGAAAGTGATGGGTTCAAATCATACTGAGACTGATTTCTTTCAAAAATTTTAAAAACGTTGGTAAAGTGCAAGAAAATCGTAATTTTATCACAAGAAATGCCAAAGTTGTATCAGGCTACAATAAAGCACACACACTCATATTTATATGCTACCATTGCAAATCATTTTTCAACTGCTGAACATGGTTTTGTTGATCAACGGTCGGCTACCACTAATTTGGGAAGCTTTGTGAAGTATCTTGCGGAGACGTTGGACAATCAGCGTCATGTTGATACCGTCTATACCGATATGTCAAAGGGATGTGATCGTATTGATCATAGTATACTGTTACATAAATTAGTTTCGGTTTAGTGATCCACTTCTTACACTAATGAGTTCGTACTTCAGTAGTCGCAGGTTTTACGTGTCCTACAGTGGATTCGAATAAGCAGATGGATTAATTACATCGGGTGTGCCGCAGGGTTCCCATTTGGGTCCTTTACATTTTCTTTTATTCATCAACGATATCACTCATGGTGTGGATTGCGAAATTCTAATGTTCGCTGATGATATTGATTTTCTCTTATATAACCCCACATAATTATTGTCTGAAACTGCAGAAAGACTTGGAATTGGTGTCTCGTTAGTGTATATCTAATAGATTAAATTTAAATATATTGAAGTGTAAAGTACTTACCTTCACTAGGAAAAAGTAATCTTTTTTGTTTAATTATTCAATCGACACTAGGGTAGCTAACTCGTTGCACTAGGATTAAAGATCGGGGTAACATTTGATGCTCAACTTGATTTTGTTGAGCATGTTACAGAAATCTTTTCTTCTGCTACAATGACCATGGGTTTTATATTGTGCAACCCCAGGCTGTTTACTAACGTATCCTCATTAAAAATATTATTTTTTTTCTTTTGTGCGTTCTAAACTTGAATATGCCATAATTGTATGGTGTCTATATTATGATGTTTATATAACAGCCATTGAAAATGTGCAAAGGCGTTTTCTTAAATGCTTATACTTTAAACAATATCACATCTACCCTTGCAGAGGTTTTCCATATAAAACATTGTTGGACTACTTTTCAGTAATATCTTTAGAACTTAGATGCAGTAACGCCTACCTATCATTTTTATACAAGTTGCTTAATAACAAAGCCGATTCCTCGTTCTTATTGAATAAGCTAAGTGTTTTGGTTCCACGACGATCTGCGAGATGTATTCCAACATTCTATACGTTGTCGGCACACACTAGTGTTCAGGTCGCTTGTGATCGCATTTGCCCTAACTGTGACATATTTAATACTTCTTTGAGGCGATATAGTGTTGGTGGAGTATTTACATGTGTAATCTTATATCTTATAATTGTATCTTCTATTTCTGTGCATTCTTAGTATTAAAAATGATATTGTAACGTTATCCTTAATTTGTACTTCTACCGTTGGATAATAAACATTATTATTATTATATATTTTCTGTTTAATTAAATTATAACACAAATTTCCAAAGGTGATCTTAAACTAAAGAGCGATAGTGTACATAACGGAAGAATCTGTGAAACGAAAACTGGTCTGTTATCAAACCGCAAGCCACAATTTCTTTTTACAAGACAGAAGCAGTTCCGTAAAAATATCAAATAATACATCGAAGTAATAAATGGCGGTCAGTATATTCGTCTACCAACGTTCTTAAAGCCGCTTTTATTATCACTCCGTATATACGTCAATCGGAATAATTTATGATTGTGTATTTTACATTCGTAGGAGTACCTATCTATTTTTATAAATGTAACATCAAAAGAGTTCGGATGAGTATAATTGAAATGCATTCGAATCGAAAAAGCCAAACGCCAAGGATTCATGATGAACCTCAGAAGCTATGGTCGGAAGAGTCTGTTATGGGGAACGAAGGTAGCTCATCGAATGAATCGGATGCGGACGATTCTGGATCGGAATGTGAGATGAGTGAATTGTGCAGGGTGAATCAAGAAATATGGAACGAGAGTAGTATCTGGGACGAGTTACACGTGAGTAATTTTTAATCTTCTTAATCTTAAGTTATAAACATAATCACATTTGTGTACTATTTTAATTGCATCAATTTATTCTCTGTCAAAGTTTCTTATATGTTTCATGTTTACTTTCTTGTAAGCATTGCCTACATACGATGCATCTCTACAATTTAGGTGTGGTTTTAAATAATAACATTTCAAAAAAATTCACCATCTTCACAATTAAAAGTAAACTTCCAGCTAAATAGAGATTTCTACGACATAATGAATTTATACTAAATTTAAGAGGGTAAAAATATATAAATACTGATTAATTAATGAGAGTTCAGTTTGAATTTGATTGATTGTTATTGATTGTTTCATACCTCAGAATGGCTTTAACAATATAAGGTTCCGGTGTCAAAAAACCGCCTAGATTTGAATATCAATAAGTATAAAGTTGTAAGGCACCTGAAAAATATTAAAGCTTATATGTTGTACAACTAGGTTTTTGAGCAAGGAGTGCTTGAAAGGTGTAGTGAATTGAAAGAATTTGGAATTCTTTTAGACAGTAAACTTACGAGGTAGATGCAATAAATTCTCGGCCTGATATAGGAAAAACAAACTTGGAACAATGTAAGAAATTTTATTTTTCAATGTAATCTATCCTAACTTCTATAGATTTATTACAACGATTAATTAATAATACGATGTCCTTGTAAAAATAATCTCGTTTTTTTTCAATCAAAATGTTCTATAACAGCTGCTTGCAACTCACTGTCGTCCTTAAAACGACGTCCCCTAAGGTCTTTTTTTAAATTAGGAAACAAATAAAAATTACAAGGAGCTATATCCGCACTATACGGTGGCCGTTCCAATTCTTGAAAGCCACCTTCGCGGATGGCAACTTGTGAAACGGCGGCAGTATGGACGTGAGCATTGTCGTGCAATATTCGCACACCTTTTGTCAATTTTGCACGACGTTTTGTATGAATACTGTCCTTTAATTTTTGCAATGAAGACGCATAATGTGTACCGTTCACAGTTGTATTGCGCTTTTTAAAGTCAATTAGCAAAATCGCCTTAAAATCCCAGAATATTGTGGCCATCACCTCTTTCGTTGATTGAACGACATTCACGGGGGTTCATCAGATCGCCGCCATTCCATGGACTCCCTTTTCGATCGAAGATCGTAAAACAGAACCATTGTTTCATCCTCTGTGACAATGGACTCCAAAATCGGTTTTGAGTCGTCTCCACACATAACGACCACGCATATTCGACTCGAACAGACAAAAGTCGCGGTACCGATCTTGCACTAATTTTATTCATATCCAAATGGTGATGGAAATTCAGCCATTGTTTCGGATATGTTTGTTATCACTGCTAATTCCTTCACTTTCAAACAGCGATCTTCTAGCATCTCAATCTTCCAATCTTCAATAATTGAAATTTATTGAGGCCCTATCATTTCAATTGGTTGACCTGACCGTTCATGTTATTGCCTAATTTTGTAATTTTAGATAAAAATAGCTTTTTGATTCTATTTGTTTGTTGTTATTAACCCAATAACATATAAGTAACATTAAAGAAATGGGAGATTTTCACCTAGTACGCTTTTGACTTTTTCTGTTTAAATGTTTTTATATCAAGTTATAAAGCTGTATCTCTTTCCCTATTTACTTATAATTTTCGTATAACTTTTATAATTTTCGTAGTATAATTTTCGAGTTTTCTGTATTAAAACTAAAAAAGAGAAATTACCACTTTTAGTACTGTTAGTCATCTTTGGAAAATTCCAAATTCTTACATACTAAATTACTTAAGAAATCACTAGCATTTTATGCCAAAATATGAACCAAGTTTCTTGATGCGTGTTTCCTACATATACATTTCAATTATCTATGAAAATGGCATCGAGATGGCCAACTTTATACAGTTAACACGAATTTTCTGAAGACTTCAATAGCAAGTCCAAATTTTAACCCAACTTAAAGATAGCTTAACATACCGTATACGTTGGTACAAATATGCGTATGTACTTATTACTTACGTACTGTAAACTATACGTTTTTACAGTTTTGAACTTAATATCAAAACAAAAAAAAAATACGCACTATGAAATTTAACTTTTAATAACAAATCCATAACCGAGTTGGAAGGATTTGGTTTAATATTACTCTGATTGGTTTAAGATTACTCTGTGAATTTACATAGCAAAGTTGCACGTATGTAGATATTGTATCAGTTACAACTAATTAACTAAAAAATAAAATGCATTCGGTATACCATATACTTTTGAAAACATTACATATTATATTGTTCAGGCATAATAACTAGAGTTGTTCTTTGGGCTATTTCCATCGTTCGCTGAACTTGTATAGTCCGACGTTTCGGCAGTCTGTCTACTGTCGTCTTCAGGATAGCCCTGAGAAGGGCTGTTGCTTGCCAGAGGAATCATGCTTCGATGATTTTTGTGTTTCCTATTTTTTATTAGTGACAGTTTTGGTTCTTTATCTTCAGGCTTGGTGTGCTGATGGCGGTCGGTGTGGTGACAATATATGCTGCTTCTAACAGTTTTCTTTTCGTGGCGTTGTTCTCTTTATTCAGGATTGCTGCGTTTTTCCGTGAAATCCTAGATAACACTATCTACCTTTCAAACGTATGCTAAGAGCACAATAACATCCTTACGTACGAGTATTTCGGCTCTGAATAATAAAGACATTTTTATTTTAAATGTACGCAAATGAATTAATCAAAACTAAGATCGTAAATCGTTTCATTGCAATAAAGGTAGGATTAAGATGTAAAATAAGGATGTACTTGTTACAGTTCGTGTGCTCATATCTTTCTTCCTCTTATTGAAGTATCTATACCTAACACCAGGAACAGGGTCACTGTGCTGGTACAGATGTATGAGTCGTGCGCTGGCGGAATTGTCGTTGCCTACCGCTAACCCTACTCTTTACGTTACCTGCTACAGTTGTAATGTGCACTTCTGAAAGTGCAATGGCGCGGCAAATATTTTATAAATATCTTTATAATTTTCTGCTCGCGTCTGCAAAGGAAAATTCGTAAAATATTTTGGATTTATGTCTAATTATAAAAAATTATCTTTCCATTTTTTTTTATACTTGTTTACTTTATTTCATTGACATCTAACATATTTAAGGTTTGAATAAAGAGAACTAAAATAATTTAAACGTTGCATCAACCGGAAGAATTTGTACATATGTCTATTAACATATGTACATAGTTGGTTACTACGCCTGTTACTAAATACCTGCTTACTATATGTTTAAGTTCTAAAATAAATACAGTTATTTACATAAGTATTCATACGCCACCTATTATTGCATTTCAACTGGTATTTAATCCCTTCTACACTTGAAGAATTCCCTTTAATATTATGTATATAGTGTTGTTTTTTGCTATCAAGAGATCTTTCAAGCAAAGTTAAAAATACAGATGTATTTTATATACTACATTTTTTTAAAATATTAATTCAAATTGGAACTCCACAAAAGTATTCATACGTCATCTATATTTTACTTTTTTACTATACGAATTAACTCAGGGAAAACTCCAGCTCAAACTATTATGTTTGAGGTTTGTGAGGAAATTTCAGTACCATTTATTCGTGATAAGTCCGACATATAAGTACTTATTGGCGAAATGGTGCGAAAGAATAAGGAAACAAGTGTTAACGAACGTGAATTGGTGATAAAATGGCAGCGTGAAGGAAACTCTTACATGAAAACACCTAAATTATTTAACTGATGTAAAGCTACTGCTTACACAATTATTAAAAAATACAGAACTCAAAATATTTTCATTACTAAACCTCGGATTGGACGACCGAACATTTTAACACCTACAGAAGAAAACGCGTTCGAGAAGCTAGAAGAAACACATTTTAGTGCTCTAAAGTTGAAACAAATTATACGTACATACAACTGTGGTAAATACTTTAGTGCTGTAACATATAGGAAAACGTTTAGGAATTACGGCTACCATTGTCGACTAGCTACAAATAACCCATGAATAAATAGGAGGAACCGATAGAAACGACTAAATTTTGCTAAGGAGTATTCAATGAAGAACGAAACTGTTTGGGAATATATTATATTTTCGGATAAGAGTAAATTCAATATTTTTCGGTCCGGTGAAAGAAGTAATATATGGCGACAACCAAATACAGAGCTCCATTTAAGCAAGCCGAAACCGACGGTAAAGCATGGAAGCGGCTCGATAATGGCGTGGGGGTGCATGGCAGCTGGTGGCGTTGGTGATTTAATTTTTATAGACGGAATAATGGGTAAATCTAAGTATCTGAATATTTTAATAGAAAATCTGCTTGATAGCACAATCAAATTAGATCTCCAAGACAGGTTTTCTTCCCAGCAAAAGAATGATTTGGAACAATCGGCGTATTATTAAGCAGTGGATCAGTTTTAACACCCATCATTATTTAGCAACACTATCCCAAAAGCCAGATACTAACTTATGAGCCGAAATTAAAGAAGACTGAAAAAATTCTTTATACAAGATAAAGAAAATCTGAAGAGTAAAATGCAGGAGATATGGGATAATCTTAACTGTTGTCTTAACGCAATTTTCATGTCTGATGGAGCACCAACCAAATATTACGTGCACAATATTTACTTATTAAATAGTTAAAATACAAATATGTTATATTTTTGTACATAAAGCTTTTGTTCTTCTCATGACCTTTGCTGTAAACGTTGTTTTCATTATAAAAAAGCAATTAATAAATATAGAGAGAATTCTTCAACAGAATAAGGAGAAAATAATATGCAACAATACGTGGAGTATGAATACTTATGGGAGTAACTATTTAATCCGTAAATGGGCAAAACCCCATTTATCGAGTAACTCATCCACAATATAATGACATACAACTGAAGAAACTGAATCATCATTGAACCCACGTGTTAAGAATAAAATTATTTTTAATCATAAAAAATCATGTTGATACAATCTTAGTGCACATTGATCTTGAAATTTTACAATATTGGTAAAACAACAATTGCTAACAGATGATGAGACTAACCCCTTTTGCTGTTAATTAAATTTATAGGTATCTACAGTTTTTAGCGTTACTTAATTACATCTTTTTCTTGTTTATTGGCTGAATTTACAGGAACTTCAAGGATCGGAAGATATTTTTGAACTAATTCAAAAAAACACTATTGAAGATGTCAATCATAACAAGTATTATGGCAAAGCTGGATTAATAATAAGTTGTTGGCAGGGAAAGGATAAGTTTGCGAAATATTTTCTTGAAAAAGGTGCCGATTCAAATTGCATGGATAGTGTTGGACGGTTACTATAAATTTCTATTAAACAATTATCATATCAGTAACACCAAATATGTTGTAGGACTCCATTACATTTTGCTGCGTCTTCTGGTGCGGTAGAATGCGTTAAGTTGTTAGTGGAACACGGAGCCACCGTATCCAAATGGGACAGAGAGCATAAAGCTACCCCATTGCATTGCGCCGCTAATAAAGGACATTTATGCTGTTTAAAATATTTAATAAAAAATGGTGCTGACGTCAACGCAGGTTTAACGCAGAAAACTCCTCTCCATTTTGCAGTTCAAAGTGAAGCTGTTGAGTGTGTGAGGGAATTACTAGACGCCGGTGCAGTTCCAAATACACCACAGGTAATGTTGGTCTAATGAATATTTTAGCTATCTAATCTACCTGTAAATACCATTACAAAAATTAAGCCTGAAATATCGGCTGGCTATGATTATTTTCTTTCAATGTAAACTGGCAGTTCATATCTTCTGGTTTTTTTGCGTTTTTCGAACTTAGTTAATTTGACATTGTGTTGAAGTGAGGTGAGAAAAAAAATCAAATTGCCATTACTGCACCTTCATAAAGTAAAACTGCATACTAGTAAAATATGCACAGTAACACTGATTTGGAAATAGAAATTTTCAAAAGGTCAGTAGATCACTGGCTTCATAATTAATTAAGCTCTTCAGGCGCATTTGTGTACGTTTTATTTAACGGTAAATAATATTGCTAAAACGTGGTCCTTCTACGCTCTAATACAAGCTGTTAGCGTCCAATTAGTTTATTAGACTAATTGCCGGTGAACAGCTTGGTAGGTTTCGTAAATTAAACCCAGAGTCTGTTTAATACATATATTAGCAAACTTATAAAAAGAAATATAATTTATTCTGTGTATACAAAATAAAATAAAACAATTTGTTATTACCACCGGTCTGTATGTATGTATACGTTTGCATATATTTGCCTTGGTTGAAGATTTTATAATTTAAGTTCTATTTAGTATTTTGATGCGGTTTTTTAACAGTTTACTATGCACCTTGCACACTTATATGTTTGTTTGCATTAGGAGCTGGAAAACACAGTAAGGTGACTGTGGTGATTAATATTCGATCAACATTTATCATAAATACGACTTAACTCCCGAATATTCAGGTCTTTCGTATTATGACTTATTTGTAATGCCTATGGTTTACCTCTGCTTTGCTTCGCATCTATGCGCGTATAATATTTGTCCGTAGACTTTGTTCTGTATATGTGTGCTTATATGTCCGTGGACTATATACTGCTTGCTCCTTTGCCACAGCATCCTTATTATAACGAGAAAAACACAAACGGCCTATTGTGCAAAAGGCGCCCAATGTATATGGAACATCGCGCTGTGGTACAGCTCGAGCATGCGTTATGCCCGGCTCAGTCGATGAGTGAGTGGCGGCAGACCGGCAGTCGTACTGTAGCGGACCTCGATACGCGATATGGCATTTGATTTACTTACTTAGCTTGTTGCCGTAAAATGGTGAGTTAATTGCTGCAGCTTCAGCGCTCTAGTATAGCATTTTATTTTAAAATATATTTTAGGCAAATTCTTTTCTGATAGCGCATATTTGCTAGCATATACATATATACAGATAGAAATGGATTCAGTTGAAAGTACAATATAAGACAATGTAACAAGGTCAACAAATAGCACTTATTAAAAATATTGAACTAGAGGATGTATATACATATATAATTAATAATAAAAAAAACAAAGACATTCTTGATAATTGTTAGAGTTCATAACACAAGCATCGTGGCCTTTTTACATCTGCACTCTAATATAACATAAAATAGTGGTCAAGATCGCTTACCATCGTATTGCAAGTGAATTTCCACGTTTAGCGCAGTTGCTTGAATATCTTATTTTCAAAAATTAATTTGACCCTAAAAGGGTTAAAGAAAAATAGGACAGCAAAGGCATTACGCTTAAAGACGACAACAGAAAAATACTCTTCAATAAACAAAATGACCAAGCTTCTACTTAAAAGAGACCAAACAACTCATTACAAGAGTTGAAAGAGGCCACCGGGTACCTAGCATAATGGTATGGAAGGGTGAAACACTTCAACTCAATTCTGTATTACCGCTGAAGATAATACCTTAGCTGTCTAAACGTGCGTCCAGTTTTTAGTGTCACAGTGTTCAAGTTTTGTGATTTAGTGTGGTAGGGAAAGAGCTATAATTTTGCTTCTGAATTACATTTTGGCGAAGAGGCTAAAGTATATCAAAAAATGTTTTTAATGAAACCATTGGATACAATTCTATTTTAAAATCAGCACTGGAGCACTCAGAAGTTTCTGACTATTACTGCCGATGCTTAACCTTCGCCAAACACGTATCTTAATTTGTTTGGTTATAAATAGAGGAGATATTAAAAGATACCCCTGCATTGAATCTCTATAGAAGTCTTTGCCGAAAGCAGTAGCTAAAGTCCCATTAGACATCATACGCGCAGTTATTGATGAAATTGACGGCGTGTGTTAAAGGCAAGGGTAGTTATTTTGAATAAAGTTTAGTTGCTTTAAATGTATTCTTTTCATAAGAATATAAGTAAAAAAATGTTGAATGCATAGAATTTATTTTTGTATTATCATGAAATCTTTATGTAAAGATATCTACATATGTTTAGATTAGCTATTCCTCTAAAAGAAGACATTTTATACATCTAAAATTGCTCGAGTTATATTTAAAATCAATATTGTTATTTTCTAGGTCTTTAGCGAAGCACCCATACATATAGCTGCGTCCATTGGTGCGTCTGAGATTCTCAAATTGCTCATAATTCACGGTGCATCCGTTCGAGTTCAGTGCGGCGCCGAAAAATCTACTGCTCTGCATTTGGCTGCCGCCGACGGTGATGTCGAGTGCGTTAAAATACTTCTAGACGCCGGAGCCGATATCAACGCCAGAAATAATAAACTTCAAACCGCACTTCATACAGCCGCCCTCTCGCAATCGACGGAAATACTTGAAGTCTTATTGAAACGCGGAGCAGATCCAAACGTTGTCGACGCGAATGGCCGTACACCGTTGCATGGCGCTATAGTAAAGTTCACGCGGACTTGCGAACCTGCGAAGTTACTTTTAAACGCCGGAGCAAATGTTAACAAACCGGATATTTTCGGTTATACACCCCTACATTTGGCTGCGCTAAATGAATTTTCTCAAAGCGCTATGCTATTGCTAAGCTACGGCGGTGATATGACCGCCAAAACGAATGGCGGCGTGTCCGTACTAACGTTTATAACAAGGAGAACACCGGATGTAATTCCAAAGTTCATTAGCAAATTGGATTCTTCGATTAAATTGAACGATCACGAAATCGGCGACGTTGATTGCGAGGTAAAATTAGATTTTCGTATTCTAGTCCCGTCCGTTATAAAAGGCGAGACCGACCTTTTATTGAATTTCATCGAAGTAGGTCATCGAGAGATATTAAAGCATCCTTTGTGCGAAACATTCCTATTTTTAAAATGGCGAAGAATAAGAAAGTTTTTCCTGTTCAGCCTATTTTACCACGCTATTTTTGCGCTATTGTTTTCAGCATACATTCAAGGTTTATTTTTAAAAACTGGCGACATAGCAGACAGTTCTGTAAATGAAACTGTTAATGAAAACGTTACTCAAAGTCAATGTACGATTCCTGTTTATGTTATGATTACTGGATATAGTATGTTTATATTGAATTGTGTGCTATTGGCGAAAGAAGTATTTCAAATAGTTCACAGTTGGTTCTCGTATATAAAACAATGGGAAAATTGGTTACAATGGCTTATAATTTTGAGCGTATTTTGTTGTGTTTATCGACATAATCCGAACGTTAGATGTGATATTGCTACATGGCAACACCATGTTGCTGCAATCGGTATATTTCTTACATGGTTAGAGTTGTTAATGATCGTAGGACGATTTCCTATATTTGGAATCTATATCCAGATGTTTACCACCGTAGCGGTTAATTTTTCAAAATTTCTCATGGCGTATATGTGCTTGCTAATAGCATTTAGTTTAAGCTTCGGCGTTCTCCTTTCCAAATACAAATCATTCAAGGAACCGGCTTGGACGCTACTGAAAACCATTATTATGATGTCAGGCGAACTTGAATACGAGGATGTATTTTATGACACTGACGCTCCCATTATCTATCCCGTCACGGCACATATAATGTATTTAGCGTTTGTGCTCTTAGTAACCATAATTTTAACAAACCTAATGGTCGGATTGGCAGTTAGTGATATACAGGAGCTACAGAGAAGTGCGGGTTTGGATCGCTTAGTTAGACAGGCTGAACTAGTTGGACACTTAGAGAGTATGTTATTTTCCCGATTGCTGTACTGTGTACCTCATAGACTACTTACATTTTTCCATTCGAATGCGTTATTATTAAGATCACAGTATCATTGGGCGTTGTACATCAAGCCCAACGATCCTAGAGAAACGAAAATCCCAAGGTATATTATTCAAAATATTTACAAATTAGTCGTTGAAAGGAAACCTAGGAGAAAAAGGAGAAGTGATAAATGTCTTCGTAAGGGTGGGAGCGTTTCTCGGGTTAATTCGAATGTAAGTACGATTTCAATGGAAAAAATTTGATGAATAGGGTGAATACGTGCCCTTGATCTTTGTACAATTGTATCTATATATTTTTTACTTCTTTTATATGAAATGTAAATGCATATATTATATATATATTTTACAAGAATTTTATAACTTCTTTAATTGACAGAAACTGTAAAATTCGCATTTTATATTTAATCTTATAATCTTAACTAATAAAGACTAACGGATATTCAGTGCTGGATATAAGTTACATTATGTATGCATTTACAAACTAGTTTCTATTGTACAGGCTTGTCTAATAATTAAGAACAAAATTTAAGAAACGGTAGCAAATTGCAAAATTACTTCAAAGTTCAAGGATGCATTAGAAAAATAGACACCCAGGCCTCTAAATACTGTTCTTATGGAACGATGGAGATAACACTAAACGTTGCCAGATTTTTTATACAACGATTATTTTAAATAATAGATTGACACTCCGTTTGATTATTGCGTCATTACGACAAATTTTATTAGAACAAGTTTCAGTATAATCTATTGATGTTTATGACGAACTGATTTTGTATAAATTACATTTAAGTAAATTGTAAGGGAAACAAATATAAAGAACGGAGATTAAAAAGCATTTTTACATGTCAATTTGTATGACACATTATAACTTATATGGTGTCCGATGACTAGCCCGAAGGAGACGGTCCAAATAACAAGGAAATAATAAATTCTTTTTAAACAACTTGTGTTTTATCTAGCTGTAGTCTTCTTCGACAGAAATAAACAAATTATAAAAGACAGTAATGGAATATTTATTTTGCGAGTTCTCGACAGAAACATTGTTATACCAGAGACAGCCGAGAAGCGCAACTCAATGTTAAAAATTGCTTCGCTCGAAACATCCGCTAGTCCACTGTATGGGCATGTGGTGATGGGTGGAGTAAAGATCCATTGGAGGAACCATTTAAATGTTTGATTGTAGTTACGAAATTTATTTATTTTTTGTCATATCTTCATATTAGTTTATTAAATTAGTTTTTAACTACTTAAAAATCGAGCAAAAATTGAAAGATTAATTCAAAAACGAATCGATATATTTTTGAAGTAAATTAGATAAATAATCAGAATGTGTTTTTACAATAACGTATTTTATTCAATTATCAAAAATTATAATATCTACAACAGTAATACAGCAGTAAAATAAGATGTAGAAAGTAGAACACTTAATAGGTTAAAGCATTACATCCTTAAATATAGCTAATTTAACAGTAATAATATATAACCAGCAATTATTGTTGAGGTATTTGGGAAACATCTACTGTTGTTGAAAAACCTGATGCAACAATTTTAAAATGTATTATTTAAATTAACATTCTTTAATTAACAATGCTACTACAGGTTGTTCTACACATAAAATATGATTTGATTGTTATAAACTATCATACCATTCTATTATATGACATGTCGGGAAAATTGTGCATCTTTTTCTTCTTCTCAAGCCCCACACAAACCTTGTGTGGCACATTGCTGTAAATAGTTTGGGAAATGTTATGTAAAAAGAAGTTATTATTTCGGTTACGCTGTACTTACACGGATCTCAAGAGATATATAATATATAAAATGAAAACCTCCCAACGCAATAATAAATAAAAATACAAAAACCAAGTAACACCCAGAAAAAAACAATAGAGACAGTAATGGCACCCATAGGGTACTGATTCCCTCCCAATTGCGGATGCGTCAATCGAAATAGCCCGAGCGCTCTAGTATTGCCGCCGAGTTAGAACCGTAGCGCCACTTGGCCGTATCTTCCTAACAAAGTGAGTGAAATAAATTTATGAACATTCTATATGTAACAATAAAGATAACCAATAATTGGCTAAGAAGGCCAATATTTCCTAGTAATAATACTAATTCATTGCTTTCATATCCCCAATAACTTTTCACCAATTACGGGGGGCATCGGCCAGCCAGCCATGAGTTATTATTACGCCTGTGCCTGTGAAGTATCTTAAGGTGATATTCGTTCTAAGCATTCGCTATGGAGTGAAGAAAACCACAGAAAAACCTCAAACAACCCCGGGATTCGAACCCAGGACCTTCCAGACAGATAGCCAAGCGCATTAGGCACTGAGCCATCAGCCCAACATTAAGCTATACGTTTCGGGTTGTCTCTGGTTATATTCCTGTGTGATTAGTTTAGGTATTTCGTTTACTTTATTTGAAGGATCTTAGTATGTTTAACGTAGTTATTAATCTATGCCCACACCATTCCAATTGGGTTTAAAACACAGTGGTAAGGTGGCAATCGCAGTACGGTATGTTCCATGTCAACAGCTGCTTCGTTAAGTACATATTTGTTATACTTGTGTTAATGATCACTAATTCGTCTCTATTTAAACACTTTCGACGGTTTTAACAGTTTATTTAGAAAATATATAACAATAATAATAAATCTAATATCGCTTTTACCATCAACGTCCCTCATATGATTCTGTCTTTTTCAGCTATGTGTTCATATATCACACATTCTAGTGTACTAAGTTACATACAAGTTCACCTATCACACTAACTAAACTATATATTGTAAACTTCATAACACTTATATTTTCCGGAGATACAATTTGTAACAAATTATGCCTTGTCATGTTTTTTAATGGTCACTCTTAAGTATATTGTTCGTATTGGAACTGTGATAAGAAGTATTATCGATGGCTATCACTGAATTTGCAGACAAATTAGGTAATAAACAGTTTTAAAACTAATCTTCATATAATTATGCACTTCACTATCAGAATTTATGGAGTTTTCTCTGCACAGAAAATGATTTTTAGCACATGTAATGAATCCAATCTATTTCCCAGTATAAAGTTACATCATTATACTGGCCAACGCACATTTTGGTGTCTCAGATTCTTTAAATGTAATTAAGCAATATTGAGGTGCTTGATTCAAAAATGCCGTCAGATTTGTTCCATCAGATCTAGTTTTCCAAATTCACTCTTTCTGCCCTATTTAGCAAAAATTCGCAAAAATTAGATATAATGTTTTGTTATGTACGTAACTTAAAAATTTACTTTTATAGGATTTCCTTATATGAGGTTTACTGAAACAGCCTCGCTGAAGATTCCATCTGTAATTGGTAATCATATGGGTATCCCATCTTCCTTGGTACCTTTCCTCCATAATGCTGATGTCGTTATGGAACCTTGTCCCCTGTTCTTCACTAACATCACCTAAGTTTTCTGGAAAACCATCTAAGTGGTTGTGAAAGTAATCCGAGCATATGAAAGTTAGAAAGCATCTGTTCTATTAATAAATAACGATGAAATTTATTATATATGAGTAATAAATTTCACCGCGGTGTATTTCAAGAACTAGAGCTGCTAGGAAGAAATGTTATTTTTGCAACCAGTTCATCAGAAATACCCTAAATCAGTTCGTATGTTACAGGCTCCCTGACAAAAAATTATATTGTTGGGCGGTGTTATCATTGACCCGTTGGTGGTGTTAGACTAGTACTCAAATCCTTAATGAAAGCTTGTCGAGACTCATCTGTAGCGCTGTCAGCTGTCAGCTGACGCTTTTGATAGGATCACCAATATTCACCCATCATTAATCAGTAAATACAACGTTTCTCCCTTCAGTACATTTCTTAATAGATTGTAAATATTTATAGTGCCACTTTATTATAGCATCATGATTCATTAATATTATTTTTCTTTCAATTTTTATCCAATGTCCGCTATTCATATGATCTAATAAAAGGGGATCATACATTATAAAAGCTAGACATAGTCTATAATTGAGCTACGTATAAGGTTGACACGAGATATGTAACCATGTTAGCACATATGAAATCTTGGCAGTGTAACTCAAGATATTTAAAGACAAAGTCCGAAGTCACATTTTTGAAAAAAAATGCTGGCAACATTTATGATGACTTTTGGAGAAGCCTTGCATAATCTAGATGCATTAGAATTGTAATTATGTCCTCTATAAAACCTTCCGCATTTTATAGAGGATAACAAGTTGCGGTACTAAGTAATCATTGAACAAAGCGTGATATGAAGAATAACTGCAGCTTCACTAGATTTCCATACTTTTCTGAGATGTACATATTTATTCTACCAAAGTTATATACACCTAAATTATTACCTTTTAAGAAAAGTAAGTGTTGTAAACTCTTAGAAAATGAAAGTAGTTATAGTATTGTAATAGGAATATAATCCTCCCCTATTATTCTAATTCGTAAAAAGTGGCACATCCCAAGGATGCAGGCTACTGACAGATTGAAAAGCCAAGACAGCAATCCTTTTCAGAACACAGCCGACACTTGGCCAAACCGAGAAACCACATCTTCAAAACGGACATAATACAATATAAATAGTAGTTAGTACAGTTAGATTAATATCAACTTCATCACAGACCATGGAATCTATTAACTATTTGAATTTATTTATTTATTTATTTATTGTAACTTGTGCTTAATGATTAAAAAATATACTAAGAAATGTTTTGTAAGTGGAATTTATATTACTACCTTTTACCTTTTTAGAAATATTGCACCCATAAAACTAAATAAAATAAACAAATATTTGTTACAGCGGCTATGCATACGATTGACGTTAAATTTAACCCAATTGTATATTCCAGGAATGTACGCTTTAATAAACAATAAATGCCGCGAATACAGATATTTCATTAGTTCGCACTTAGAAAAAAGTATAAATTGTGATACATCTTAATTAGTAAGGGAGCCAAATAATTTCGTTATTTGTATATTTACAGGGAAACCTAACGCTTACAGTCTGAGCGCCTAGTTGAGGGCGACATGTAGCGATAATAGCCCGTCTAGAAAGAAGAGTATGTAATGTCACAGATACCCAGACTTTCTTGTAACAGAAATAACACGCTATCTTAATATTTCTATAGCTCCTTGCCACTGCTCCCTTTTAGAAGCGAAAACGGCATCAACCAACAACTGTGCGCAGCGTGCACCGACAAGGAAAACGGCAGAGCTGAAGTCGACATGATATATAGAAATTTGGCCCCTGTGAAACTCGTCCGCATCGACAGACAATTAATGAAAAAATGTCTAGCGGACGCTGCAGCCTCGGTGACCGTCAACTGGAAGCGGAGAGACCGTACTTGTTAAAGCTGTCGCTATATGCGCTTCAACGAAGGTACAAAAACAGATTGTCGCTAAAATATCAACAGATGACCAAATGTACGTATGTATAAACAGCAACGGACGCCCTAGCTTCGATGACAGGATGCCGAGAGATCATACTTGTTAGACACTCGTTGTATGAGTTTCGACGAGGTTAGGAAAAAGGTTGAAAATGCAGGCTTGCGATCATGATTGCTGTTAAGGACTTAACATTGTTTTTTGTATTTTATAAATTTTTTACTACTATGTATTTTATCTTCTTTGCATTATTATTTTCATTTAGAATATTACTTTATTTTCATTTTTATATTTATTTATTTTGCTCTCTTATATCCAATTTTATTTTAATATGTATGTACATTACGCATTGTATACGTATGCAAGCCAGCCATTCGCATTACGCTAGCTAAAACTGCCTAATTAGAAGTCATTCACTGCAACGTCGTCGGATATGTAATGGGAGTTTTCTTAAAATTTAAGGTACACAAGCATAGGCAGTCGTCTCCCGCGCGACGGTCGAGGTATTAGCGATCGTGCACTCTCGGTCACCTTTCGTGCCTCGTCGTAACGTGTACAGTAACGTCGTCGTAAGATTATTAGAGATTTCTAAGATTTTCTAGTTTTGGCGGGAATCGTCGAGGACGTTGTCTATACATTTATTTCTGGCGGGAGTCATTTGGTAACGTCGTCGGACCACACGTATAGATTTTTTTAATAAGTATAAATTCTCGATTTTCTATCATCGTACGTCGAGGCTACTGTGTCCATTGTCGTCTATACATATTTTTAGTCTTCAGTTAAGTTTGTGTCGGAAATTATTTTGGTGAGATTGTCGGCGCGCATGTATAGACCTCCTCTACAAGTACGATCACTCCCTTCTTGCTGACGGTCGTTGCGGCATGCAGCGCCCGTGGTCTTTTGTACGTTTGTTCGGTCCTTGTCGTATCGGGACTTAGAAATTTTTCATTTAGTTGCTCGTCGTAGCGGACGAGTGTCACGGACCAGTTTTCTTATGTAATGTCGGCATCATCGCTCCGTTTTACTTGTCGGTGCGCAGTTCGCAGATTTGCTGGTTACTGGATTTTTCCCTTCTTTGGAGCGCAGTAGTTGAGAGCTAAAGATTGCACATACCGTAATATTTCAAACGAGAACGCCTGGGTAGCTGTGACATTACTTTTGTATTGAGATCGGCTATTATCGCTACTGTCGCCCTCGACCAGGCGTTCAAGCTCTAAGAGATAGGGTGGGTTCCCCTATAAATGTGAAAATAATAAACGTATTTGGTCAAGTACAAATACATGCCAATAATATAGGGCCAAGTCCCTTAGGCAAATTTCAAACAAGGAAAGTATATTAGGCTCCCGGAAAGGGACATATAAATAAGCATAGCACCGAGGTGCGCTTATAAATTTAAGAAATAAATAGGGTTGGCTCCCCTATAAAAAGGTAGTGGTGCAGGCAAACAGATAGAGGCATTAGTACATGCCTCTAACAAAGCTTCAGCGGAAGCATATAAGGGTTTAACCTTTTAAACAGAATTAAGACATGGCTTTGCAACGTACATGCTGAGGCATTACTTTATGTTGCTACCAATGAAAATACATATACAAATGCTAATGTACATTACATGTATAAGAGAGCTCGAATAACTGCAATTATTGCAAATCTATATATCTCACGTACATCGTACATGTACATAGGCAAGAGGGAAACTGTGTAACCATTTCATTTTTAAATATATTTTTTTTGCGCATGCGCATTGAGTTTCACTATACAACCTCTCCTCTAGTAAATAAGCGAACATACTCTACAAGTAAGTATTGGTCAAGTAATTTAGGAAATTACGAGCAGGCTACAGAACGCCGTTCTTCAAATCAGAAGAACGTAACAATTGCTATTATCTCGTCGACCGCCAAATGGTAGCCGACCGCACATACTTGAACCGATATTCGTACGACGATGAAAAAATAAATGAAAAAAATAAAAATAAAATAACATCAATTCTACTAACACATACAATTTTAAAAACATAAAGAAATATGGAATATATAAATTAGTGAAAAATGTGTAAAATGAAATAAATTTCCTCACAAATGTAAAATTCTTGCAGAAAAATAAACAAAAGAAGAAATAGTTTGTAGTCATTATATTTAGCTTCATAAAATGGGTTACTTTGATCATTTAGCGTATATAGCTCCATTACCGAATTTAATTACTTAAAACGAGATCTATTATAAGACTACAATACTAAATTTTCAAGGATAAAATTAATATTGTTATTTGAAGCACAGGAATGCGTGAAATTTCTGTATTTTCCTCTCAAGTAATTTTTAGATAATTAACTACCATCAATTCTATCACATCTTATTTTCTTTATAAATCGTATCGCCTCGTTGCGTTGGCGTGCCAGAGACGTCATCGTAAGAATTCAAACAAAATAAGTAATGTTAAGTAAGAAAGTAATAATAAGTACCTACTTGTACGTTATACCTTATAAAACACTATAAAACATTTATTCTCCAACAGTACCAGCAGCTGGTTTTTGTTGGGTTGAACATCTGCAGCAGTGGCGGTTCGTGAGTTCAATAACGTGTGAAGCAATGACGGCGAAATTCGTATCCCCTCTCCTTTCTTAGAAAAATTAATGTGTATGTTGTGTTTACAATAAATAAATAAATACGTACTACCAGTTTAAGTGGATTGTATATTGTGTTACTTACAATTAGTTCGGTACAAATACAGTTGTGTCTAAAAATTTTGTACAATCATGAGTATAGTCACGGAAAGAATAATTGTGTAAATATAATAGTGTAAAGTTCAAATAGTGTATGTAGTAAAAATTAGAAGGAAACAAATAGTGATTGCCGTTAAAACTTATTATTGGTGAAATTACAGGTGGAACTATTTCGTCCTACCATCTTTCACTTGGGTTTGTATTTATTGCAGAAGTCACGGAACGGTTACTTATCGAGCAGATGAAGTGTCAAATTACAGGCAATTATCATGAACAGTAAATCAAACCTAAATTACGTTTTAGGTAGTACGTTTTTTGTTTTTAGTTTGCTGTTCTACACTCTTTGTATAAATTCTATAGTCACGTTTGTAACACCGCATCAACGGTTTATCATAACTTTAAAATATATTTTAGCACCATTATAATATAAATCGGGTTGTTTTATTAGGGTTACTACTACTATTCGTAGAAATAACACACTAACATAATTTCGGATAGTCTCTGTTAAGGACTTAACATTGTTTTTTGTATTTTCTAAATTTTTTTTACTATTATGTATTTTATCTTCTTTGCATTATTATTTTCATTTAGAATATTATTTTATTTTCATTTTTATATTTATTTATTTTCATTCTTATATTTATTTGTTTTGCTCTCTTATATCCAATTTTATTTTAATATGTATGTACATTACGCATTGTATATGTATGCAAGTCAGCCATTCGCATTACGCTAGCTAAAACTGCCTAATTAGAAATCATTCACTGCAACGTCGTCGGATATGTAATGGGAGTTTTCTTGAAATTTAAGGTACACAAGCATAGGCAGTCGTCTCCCGCGCGACAGTCGAGGTATTAGCGATCGTGCACTCTCGGTCACCTTTCGTGCCTCGTCGTAACGTGTACAGTAACGTCGTCGTAAGATTATTAGAGATTTCTAAGTTTTTCTAGTTTTGGCGGGAATCGTCGAGGACGTTGTCTATACATTTATTTCTGGCGGGAGTCATTTGGTAACGTCGTCGGACCACATGTATAGTTTTTTTTTAATAAGTATAAATTCTCGATTTTCTATCATCGTATGACGAGGCTACTGTGTCCATTGTCGTCTATACATATTTTTAGTCTTCAGTTAAGTTTGTGTCGGAAATTATTTTGGTGAGATTGTCGGCGCGCATGTATAGACCTCCTCTACAAGTACGATCACTCCGCTTCTTGCTGACGGTCGTTGCATGCAGCGCCCGTTGTCTTTTGTACGTTTGTTCGGTCCTTGTCGTATCGGGACTTAGAAATTTTTCATTTAGTTGCTCGTCGTAGCGGACGAGTGTCACGGACCAGTTTTCTTATGTAATGTCGGCATCATCGCTCCGTTTTACTTGTCGGTGCGCAGTTCGCACATTTGCTGGTTACTGGATTTTTCCTTCTTTGGGGCGCAGTAGTATAGAGCTAAAGATTGCACATAGCGTAATATTTCAAACGAGAACGCCTGGGTAGCTGTGACATTACTTTTGTATTGAGATCGGCTATTATCGCTACTGTCGCCCTCGACCAGGCGTTCAAGCTCTAAGAGATAGGTGGGTTCCCTATAAATGTGAATATAACAAACGTATTTGGTCAAGTACAAATACATGCCAATAATACAGGGCCGAGTCCCTTAGGCAAATTTAAAACAAGGAAAGTATATTAGGCTCCCGGAAAGGGACATATAAATAAGCATAGCACCGAGGTGCGCTTATAAATTTAAGAAATAAATAGGGTTGGCTCTCTATAAAAGGTAGTGGTGCATGCGAACAGATAGAGGCATTAGTACATGCTCTCTAACAAAGCTTCAGCGGAAGCATATAAGAGTTTAACCTTTTAAACAGAATTAAGACATAGCGTTGCAACGTACATGCTGAGGCATTACTTTATGTTGCTACCAATGAAAATACATATACACATGCTAATGTACATTACATGTATAAGAGAGCTCGAATAACTGCAATTATTGCAAATCTATATATCTTACGTACATCGTACATGTACATAGGCAAGAGTGGGAAACCTGTGTAACCATTTCATTTTAAATATATTTTTTTGCGCATGCGCATTGAGTTTCACTGTACAACCTCTCCTCTAGTAAATAAGCGAACATACTCTACAAGTAAGTATTGGTCAAGTAATTTAGGAAAGTACGAGCAGGCTACAGCGGCGTTGTTCTTCAAACCAGGAGAACGTAACAGTCTCAAAAATATGGAAATTCGTTAATTGTTTGAAATAAGTTTAGCAATAAATGATACTTGTCAAATTGGAGCATTGCATCTTGGATGTGATGCCATCTTGAGAAGATTTTATTATCAAGATTAATTTTTCATCAGAGTAGAAAAAATAGCACTGACTAAAGCACCGCACAGTAAAAAAAAATATATATATTTTGAAAAGATCTAAATTTATTTACATACATACATCATATCGGAGAAATTTTGCCACTGTAAAAAAGAGAAATTTTCCTTCAACAAGAAGAATTTTATACAGCGGTGATTTTAATGCTACAGCTACATAAATATCTTCCATAGAATTTCATATTTATTTCGTCACAATTAACTTACAAACTTAAAAAAAATTAATTACATGGACACATATTACAATGAATGAATTAATGAGCATGAAGAAGAATGAAACTTGTAGTTAATGAGAAATACAGTGTTATTATTTCTCCCCATCTATTTATGACCTAATATTATCGAGGATCCATCCTACATACTTAGCCACTTTTGTGTATAGTACTGGAAATCCTTCTAAACCACATATAGTGGGACCTAATGAGACGATGCCGTACTGAAGAGTCCTGGATCCTTCATCATTTGTGTATTCAGCCGTTAAAGGACCGCCACTGTCACCGGGACACGAATCTTTCCCTTTACCACCAGCACATAGTTGTTTGTCTGTTATACTTGCTCTATCGGCATATTTTGGTGCACACACTGTATTATCTACTTTTGGAACGGATACCTTTAGTAAAATCGAACTGTAGAAATCTATCAGAATAAAAAATACGATATATAGTATAAAATATAATGTTTTCCATCTATTAAAAAGTTTTTAGAAAACCTCGAGTTTTGCAAAATGATTTCAGTGTGAGATGTTTGGTTTATCTGCTATAGAAAGATATAAGAAAATATATAGAAAAATTAATATTAATAAATAAATATGAAATAAGAAAACAGTCATTAAGGAGGATCATATACTGGTTGCAGTTTGAAATTTTGGCGAACGAGATTATGGATTGGAAAGGTGTTTTTAAAAATATTTCTAATATGTAGCAGACTTCTTTTCTATTGCAAATAAAATGTTCTATATATAATAAAATATTTTGATAGATAGTTTAAAGACATTTAACGATAGTACCATATCATCGGTCTAATTTATACTAACTTTGAGAAATTAATTTCTGAGAATTTTACAAAAAATCAACACACACTTTGATATTCTTCCTATCATTAACTGCTTCTAACATATGGGCTGAAAAGTCCCGGGCCTAACAAACAAAACATGTTTTTTTTTGGTTCAAAATTAGCTTTATTTATCAACGTAATCTCCATTAAGAGCAACGCAATCATTCCAGCGCCGCTCTAACATTTCAATACCACTTTTGTAGAACGATTTATCTTTTGCCTCAAAATAGGCCTCAGCCTCAGCGATAACCTCTTCATTCGTGCGAAATTTCTTACCGGCGAGCATTCTTTGAGGTCTGCGAACAGCCAGTAGACGCTGGGAGCCAAATCTGGCGAATACGGTGGATGTGGGAGTAATTCGAAGTTCAATTCATGTAGTTTTGCCATTGTTTTGATTGACTTGTGACACGGTGCGTTGTCTTGATGAAACAAATTTTTTTCTTTGCCATATGCAGTCGTTTCTTTGCAATTTCGGCCTTCAAACGCTCCAATAACGCTATATAATATTCACTGTTGATGGTATTTCCTTTCTCAAGATAGTCGATGAATATTACACCACGCACATCCCAAAATACCGAGGCCATAACCTTTCCAGCTGATTGTTGTGTTTTCGGGCGCTTTGGACGAGCTTCACCAGTTGCTGTCCACTCAGATGACGGTCGTTTTGATTCCGGAGTGAAGTGATGGATCCATGTGTCATCCATTGTCACATATCGACGCAAAAATTCCGGTTTGTTACGTTTAAACATGGCCAAACACTGCTCAGAATCATCAACACGTTCTTGTTTTTGGTCACCAGTGAGCAAACGCGGCACCCACTTTGAACAGAGCTTTCTCATAGTTAGATGCTCATGCAATATAAAGCCAATACGTTCTTTTGATATCTTCGATCATTCAAAACGATTTTGTGAATTTTTTTGATGTTTTCTGGTGTTACCGCCTCATTTGGACGTCCACTGCGTTCTGCATCATCGGTGTCTCTACGACCACGTTTGAACTTAGCAAACCAACGTTTTATTGTTGTTTCTGATGGAGCGGAGTCCCCATAACACTTTTCAAGCCATTGCTTCGCTTGAACGGTATTTTTTCCCATCAAGAAGCAGTGTAAAATTAAAAGACGAAATTGTTTTTGATTGTTTTGAAAATAACAAAAGTAGCGTGACTCTTAGCACAATAACTCACAAACTAATGAATAGAATATCATGAAATTTTAACAGCTATCTTTTGAAGGTTAGTACTAACTGAGAGAAAGGTGACTGCAATAAAACTAGCGTCATCTATGTGTTAAGCCCGGGACTTTTCAGCCCATGTGTTATACATTTTATTTGTAGAAAATATACATAAAACAACTTTCTTTTCCTTACCAAAGTCCACTCATTTTCTAGTTATTGCAACAAAACCACAAAATCAACCGTTTACTAGAGATAAACAAGAAAAATGATTAACTAATTTGCTTTGATTAAAGGAATGAAAAATGAACACTACGACAATGACATTTCTTTTGCTTATTAATTTCATTTCGATCCAAATTACGTCCTTTTGGATTTGCCCGGATTTAATTCGAGGTGTAATGCAAAATTCAACGAAGAAGAACATAGCACAGGAACTAATCAGGTCTTTGATTGGAATCATATAAGAATTCAAATTTATGTTTTTGTAACGTTGGCAAATACGTAAAAGTATCTTAATGGGGAAGGTCAAAAAGAAACTTTCAAGTAAAAGAAACATTTATGAAAAAATATTATCAAAAAAATTCTTTTTTTTTTCTAAATTTCAATTATCTCTGTCAACAGATATCGAATATCGTTTATGGCTTTGTGGGGTAAATGTTCCAATTATAAAAATCTCATAAAGACGTATACATGGCAGATTGAAAAGCGAACGTGTAGTTTTTGTGTAGGTTTATACAAATCCTATATATAAAAAGCTGACTCACTGCTTTCTGTAGCACCCCAGCCTGTAACTATGTATCTCTCAAATTTAATTGTCTTTTCAGGCACTGTGATTGGTAAGCATATCGGAGCTACGGATTCTGAAAATAGAGATGAAATACATACATCGTTATTTATGGATTTTCTAAAGCAAAATATACGAAATATAATGGCCGTACGTGTTGATGTAGACTACTTATTATGTGTAAATGTACCAATAACAATTACAAGATGAATTTGTTATAGAGATACAATCTAGTAAAGATGTATTATTTAAACTATTTGAGTATACACACTACGCCCAATATTTGACTACTGTTGCTGGTTTCGTAATTATCAACAAGTCGCGAAGGCAAGTTGAAAATAAGCGTAACTCTTCTCTAGATTAAAATAGTTAAAATATTTTGAAAAAGAAAGTAGTCGAGAATTTGTTGCTCCCCTTGAATTTTTTTGAAATTTTCTGTTAACGATTCAACATTACATTTAGAAGAATTTTAGTTTTGTCAGGAAATTTATTTTATTTTATGTATTTCTCGCAAATGGATATATTTTATGCTTCTTTATGTTTCTTACTACTTTATATGTTAGCATTGACGTTATTTTATTTTCATCTTGTTATTTATTTTTCTCTTTTGTGTATAATATACGATTTTAATTTATAACATGTATGTACATTATGTACTACGTGTATATGCACTCAGTAATTCAGAATATTAATTTTATAAGAGTCAAAAAGTGAACCCATCAAATGTAACCTCGTCGGTGCTCCTATAATATGTACGATCGTTTGGTGTCCAGTTGAAAATCGCCGAGGTTACAGCTTTCGTTGTCGTTTGTATGTATGCACTTTCGATTTTTTGTTAGACGATCTTCGAGATTTTAGCATTTTCATAACCTAGTCGGAGCTCCTATAACAAGTACGATCTCATGGCTTTCAGTTGACCGTCGCCGAAGATACAACGTCCGTTGTAGTTTGTACGCACGTTCGGTCTTCCGTTACAACGGGACTTGGTAATTTTTTTGCATTGATTGCCCGCCGATGCGGACGAGTTTCTCGGGCTAAATTTATAATGTATGATGTCGGCCGTTAACTCTACTGTTTTTCTTGTCGGTGCATACTTCACACATACAGTGGCTGATGGTTTTTTTTCTTTCTTTGGGGCGCAGTAGTAGGGAGCTTTATAGATATTTGGGCATAGCGTATTATTTTGTAACGAGAACGTCTAGGTAGCCGCGAGTATCCTTGCATTGCATTGCATTTTTGTAAGCTCCGCTATTATCGCTACTGTTGCCCTTAACTAGGCATTCAGGCTGTGAGAGATAGGGTTGGGTTCCCCTCAAAGCAACTAATTAGGGTTACATCTTCTATAATACACAAACGAAAAGATAGTGTCTGGCACAACACAAATAAATAAGAGTAAGGTCCCCTACAAAAAGGTAGTGGTACATGCATATAACAAGGATGCGGAAGCTTTACGAGACTTTAAACACAGCATTGGCATTGGCTACGGATAGGCTGCGACGGTACTTCATATACCAAACAATAAAGGTATATGCATACATAAACATATGCTAATGTATATACATATATATAAAAGAGAGCTCGAATAACTGCAATTATTGTGCATACTAACACATGGATTGAAAAGTCCTGGGCCTAACAAAGAAAACAAGGTTTTTTTAGTTCAAAATTAGCTTTATTCATCAACGTAATCTCCATCAAGAGCAACGCAATCATTCCAGCGCCGCTCCAACATTTCAATACCACTTTTGTAGAACCATTTATCTTTTGCCTCAAAATAAGCCTCAGTTTCAGCGATAACCTCTTCATTCGTGCGAAATTTCTTACCGGCGAGCATTTTTTTGAGGTCTGCGAACAGCCAGTAGTCGCTGGGAGTCAAATCTGGCGAATACGGTGGATGTGGGAGCAATTCGAAGTTCAATTCATGTAGTTTTGCCATTGTTTTGATTGACTTGTGACACGGTGCGTTGTCTTGATGAAACAAAATTTTTTCTTTGCAATATGAGGTCGTTTCTTTGTAATTTCGGCCTTCAAACGCTCCATTAACGCTATATAATATTCACTGTTGATGGTATTTCCTTTCTCAAGATAGTCGATGAATATTACACCACGCACATCCCAAAATACCGGGGCCATAACCTTTCCAACTGATTGTTGTGCTTTCGGGCGCCTTGGACGAGGTTCACCAGTTGCTGTCCACTCAGATGACGATCGTTTTGATTCCGGAGTGAAGTGATGGATCCATATTTCATCCATTGTCACATATCGACGCAAAAATTCCGGTTTGTTACGTTTAAACATGGCCAAACACTGTTCAGAATCAACAACACGTTCTTGTTTTTGGTCAACAGTGTGCAAACGCGGCACCCACTTTGAACAGAGCTTTCTCATAGTCAAATGCTCATGCAATATAAAGCCAATACGTTCTCTTGATACCTCTACGATGTCAGCTAACTCACGCAACTTCACTTCTCGATCATTCAAAATGATTTTGTGGATCTTTTTTATGTTTTCTGGTGTTATTGCCTCATTTGGACGTCCACTGCGTTCTGCATCATCGGTGTCTCTACGACCACGTTTGAAGTCAGCAAACCAACGTTTTATTGTTGTTTCTGATGGAGCGGAGTCCCCATAACACTGTTCAAGCCATCGCTTCGCTTGAACGGTATTTTTCCCATCAAGAAGCAGTGTAAAATTAAAACACGAAATTGTTTTTGATCCATTGTTTTGAAAATAACAAAAGTAGCGTGACTCTTAGCATAATAACTCACAAACTAATGAATAGAATATCATGAAATTTTAACAGCTATCTTTTGAAGGATAGTACTAACTGAGAGAAAGGTGATTGCAATAAAACTAGCGTCATCTATGTGTTAGGCCCGGGACTTTTCGGCCCATGTGTTATATATCTTACATACCTAGCATATGTACATAGGCTAAGAATGGAAACCAAGTATACATTTTTATTTCTTGTGTTTCATTATAAATCCCCGCTGAACAAGCAAGTAAATACTCAAACATTTTATAAGCCAAACGCAAGTAAGTATTGGCCAGGAAATTCACGAAGGAATTTACGAGCTGGTTACTGCGTCATTGCTCTTCAAAACAGGAGGACGTAACGTCTTCGTTAAATGCGTTTTTCATTAAATTTCGGCTACAACTTGTATAACGCTCCATTTACAAATATTATAATTATCTGCACCGACTATTAATACTAATGTAACATTATTGGTACTATTATCACCCTACATAATCCTACATATCTACTACTTACCACTGAAATGTGCACGCGTTTTTAAACGTATGAGCGCAATATCATTTGTATATGTACGTGAATCAAACTCAGGGTGAATGACAACATCATCTTCTGTAACATCAAAATCTTGTGTCTCGTTGGCGCAAGTTTTTGCGGATCCTAGTTCTACGCAGTCAGGATTTGTTTTGAAGTTGTGTTCGCCTAGTCGCACTTTAACTCTAAAAAAGTATCATATACACAATTTGTTAAGCACTTTTAAATTGTTCTTTAAATGTATTATTTTTTGTTCATGCTATGTCATGGTATGTTCCGCATGTACACTACCGCCCATATTAGTTCGGACACTCAATAAAATGTTCTAAACTCCACTAAAACATAATATAATTGGCTATATATATAAATAACATTTATGTTAGGCCCTTTATGAAATTTATTGTTTAATTAATGGTACAGGCAAATTCCCAAGAATATCGATTAGAGAATGATTAGAAACCCTGTTATATTTTATGACACAATATGGTAATTTTCAGAATAATCCTCATCGCCATAAACCGGATTATTTTGGGCCAATATTGCAGGTAATAAATTTACAATACTCTTTGGGGTGGGTGCAGGCCATTCGAAAGTGTTCTGTGTATTCATAAATGCTTTAATTTCTAAAAAAACCTGCTTGTGCGTGCGCTAGTGTTAAGAGCGTATCTTTTTGTGTGAGCCCGATTAAAGTTATTAAAATGCCGAGAGGAGAAGTGACAAGTTTAGAAAACCGCTCCGTAATTGTTACTTTTCAACAAGAAGGTAATTCGGTGCGTTAAATTTCCGAAAAAATACATGTTAAAAATCTACCGTTAGTGATATCATTCGGAGACATCAACGCACGGGCAGTTTAATAAGAGGTCGGGCACGCTAAGGTCGTAAGAGAATAACTCACGCCGACGATGAGCGTATAAAATTGCTGAGCAAACGAGATAGGAGACTGACAGCACCAGAAATCGCCGCCGAAATGACTCGCGACCGTACAGGAAAAATTTTTGTTACTACAGTGAAAAGAAGATTAAAAGCTGCAAATCTTCAAGGCCGCATTGCAACAAAAAATATCGACTTCGGAGGGAAAACTGGCGAAAACATGAGCAGAAACATAGAAATTGGACAGTGGATGATTGGGAAAGGGCGCTATGGATTGATGAGTCAAAGTTTAAGATGTTTGGACAATCAAGGCGCGTTTTTGTAAGAAGAGCGAAAGGCCAAAGAATGTTGCAGGATTGTGTAGTGCCAACTATCAGCAAGAAAGAAGTTCTGTGCTTGCTTGGGGCTCTTTTACCTACGCCGGTACAGGAGATTTGAAGCGAATCAAAGGTATTTTGCAAAAAGAGGGTTATTTAGAAATAGCGCAAGAAAATGCAATACCATTGGGGCAACGTTTCATCGCCGAAAATGTTGTATTCATGCAGGATATCGACTCTAAACACTTAGCAGTGATATGTAAAAATTTCTTAAATGAAGAACAAGATAATGGCACTTTACAAATGCCAATGATACTGATTAATGGATGAATTGGACAGAAGAGTCCGAAAAATATGCCCTACCTCCGTAGGTGTCAGCTGTCAAACATTTTACAAGAGGAATGGACTAATATGCCAGATATAGTCCTTGAAAAACTAGTGAAGCGGATGCCTCGGATTGTGAAAGCTGTTCTTCCCGCAAGAGGGAGTTTCTTTGATCAATGGAATATTGAAGATGTTTTTCTGTATTTTTCGTTAGAATTATTTTCTTTTTTACTTTTATACTTTAATTATAATCGCTATTACTAACATGCAATAAAAAATTTAAGTTTTGGAAAAACGAGTTTGAATATGTTCTCGTTTTTTAAAAGTTTATTTGCATGTTCGAACTGATATGGACGATAGTGTGTTATTACGAATATCATATATGTACATTTTTATAGTCAATATTTCATAAGTAATATTAGCAGAAATATACAGAATATTACGATTACGAAATTAAGAGGTGTGCAGAACGTGCTTAATTGGTGCTGAAAACGCTAACGGTGCGAATCTACACGTCCAATAGTATTAAGTACGTGAAAGCATAGTTTGCGAAGTACGTAATAGTAGTAAGTAAGTACGTATGTAAGGGCTTTAATTTCGTATTCCCTCACCTTACGAATGCCATAAGTGCGTTAATTTCGAATCCTCCTACCGTACTTATGCCGTAAGGGCATTAATTTCGAATTTTTTTTGCTATAACACAACGGCCTTACGTATGCCGAAACGGCCGCATACGGTAACCACATATGCTTACACAATCGAGGTAGAAGTGGTGGGGGTAAAATTAGAAATCGAACGTTCATAAGAACATACATGTGATTTTACACCGGCTCTCACAGCAGAGGTTATAGACATTAATAAAATTAACTTTCAATTATCTCTACTTGCGCGCTTATATATTCGTCTGCAAAACTTCTTAAGAAGCAATATTTGAAATCCTCTTAAATGCATGTGAATTCGTCAGAGAAACTTCTTAGAAAGTTGTAAATAAAGTTATCGAACACCGCGGTCTATGTTGTGGGCTTTATTGTGGACATTATTATTAGACACATAAATAAATTTCCTGGGAACTTAGAGAAACTTTGTAGGAAATTTTATATAAATATACAGAAGATATTGGGTGTTAACAGAAAGTTTAGAGGCGATATAGACAATTCATTGTCTTAAAATTTCATGTACTAGAATATTTTGAAATTAATAAGTATTCACTTTAATAAATACCGTTTGAGTCTAACACCCATTCAGATTTTCTTTAAAGGCAGTATGCATTTTATACTACATATTCGATCAAATTATTATATTCTCTTCGACAATGGTAAAATAGTTTAGGTAAACGTAAAAGTATTCCTGAAATTTTAAAAAACGTATCGACATACCTTGCAAACAGCAAACTTGATTATGTAAATGTCAGTAGTGGCAAATTTAATCTATTATTACTTCAAAGTAATCGAGAAATTTCCTAATTCTAGTATACAAAACTTTAAGACCAAATTGAGTTTCTTGGACGCTATAGTATAAATTCCGGCTCTTTGTTAAGCAACACGTTTTATACTGAATTTATGTGTTATAATGAATTCATGTGATTTTGACTATTATTTTGAATATACATATTTTATACAAATTACATTTGTTTATATTTAAACCCATTTCAACGACGTTGAAAGAAAACTTAATTTACTTTACAACAAAGAATTAAGCTTTAATGGTGTTGAAAGAAACCTGGCCTGCTAACCCACTCAATCTACATCGAAAGAAAGTATTGGTCTTTTGAAGTATTTTATTTTACACCTCTGCAAAACGCGTTGGTCTTTCAAACGAAACTTATCGAGGAGTTGTACGTCAACGGAGGAGCTGAGACAATACAAATCATCTAAATAGTGAAGCATATACCCCATCAGATTGGATTGGATAGAGTTCAATGGAGCGAAATAATGCCAAGAAAGGTACTATTTCAAAGATTCTCGAAAACTTATACTTCACTTACAATAATTTACTTATATTTCAATTATACTTACACTTTGGTTTTTGACTTTATACAATGTGCTGCTGTTAGGATATATCGATCACTGATAAGTGTACCTCCGCAACCCCAACGGCCACCTGTAATTAGTTAAAAAAGATGTAACAAAAGGTATAGATTGCGATGAAAAGTTGAATTTATTAAGATCTGGATTTTGTTTTTATATATGTATATAGATCTCTATTATATATATACATATATATAAAAGAATTATGTCTTGCAAAATTCTCACTTTTATCAAAAGACTGAAATAACCGTTACAATCAGGCATATGCAAGACAACCTCACTGGTTTCGAAATACGGTAATTATACTTTCAACTTGTTGCGATCGTTGTTCAGTATGAGCGAGGTCGCTGTTTATCCCATTACGTCAAATACATGCAAAATCAAGAAAAAGAAACTTACCGGGTTCTTGTTGTAAAGCTACAACCCATGGGAACTCAAACAATTCTGTTTTGTTACCGAGAATTATGTATGCAGCAATGCTGTAGCCACAATGTCTTGGCAGCAATTTGTAATTTGGATGTTCAGAATGATCTACGTCGTTTGATGATATTAAATCGGGTACCTTAAAAGGGCAGCATACTCGTTGATTTCCGTTGTCACATATGAAGTTATTTATTGTGCTTTTAATCTGTCCAAAGGGTAAATCCCGATTGACGAATTCATATAAAATGGTGCAATTTCTGATATTGATGCATGTACCTGCTCCACCATGCCGAGTTGAACATTCTTCTTTTCCCGTCCTAGCTGAAAAGAGAAAATATGTATTTTACGTTATTTTAAGTAAAAATACAAGAAACTTTGTATATAAGTTAGCGTACATACGCGTCATTAAAATTTATTACCATTACTTTGTGTTTATGTGTACTATGCAAAGTAATGAACATGAACAAATAATAAACAATGTTTTAACCGCCCCATTTTCTATGTTCTTTTTTGTTAAGATATTCGTTTCCCGTTCAAAATATTTATATCTGCGGTTATTTCGGTTTTTTTCCACCTTGTTTCAATACCTTTTCTAGATTATTAAACTTTTTAACTTCTCTTATGTACCCCATTCCTTAATGATTAGTTTATCGGTTTAACGGAAAAACTATTCTAACGCGGGGGATTATAGATTTAGATTGGAAAAATAGCAATTCTTTTAGCTAATGATGGGCAGTACACATAGCAATATTGATTTCACGAATAAATTGTTTGAAGAGTAGTCAAGGCACTTCTTTGTTTTTGATTGTTATATTTCTTATCGATTGATTACACACAAAGAAAATTGAGGATCAAGGTGGGACGAATTTCCTAAAACGGGTTAAGTTTATTAGCTAAGTAACAGATAGTTATATCCTTTGAATATTCAAAGCAAGAAGAACTTCCATTTTTAAGAGCTACAACTGTATTAATACAGGAGCAGTATAACTATGCATCCACGACGGTGTTGTTGCGTGTCTAATACGGCGGAATTATGCATCTAAAACGGAGAACACATTTCAGTCCTTGTTTACTATAATTAAACTCTTGAGTTACAAAAATATTAAAATAACGTCGTTTAGGTGTTAATATTTAAAAGTGAGAGGTTTTTGTATTGTAGCTGTCACTAATGTACAAGGTGTGAGTTCAGGGAGTTCTGCCGCTAGAAGATATAACGACGGCGCTTTTGGTCAGCGTCAGAACTGGTTAAACGGTCTGCAGCATTGTTTTTTCTGACGCAGTTGATTGGTAGATTGACGTGAATTGAGCACAATTTGCGTGATGGCTGCTGGATTTGACAAATGTGTTTTAGCTATTGTCGTTTGTATATGGACCGATTGTTGTATTATCTGTTCTAATGCGGATATCGAAGCGATAGCCGCTGGGAGAGAGAATGCCCCCATAAGGAATGAATATCATTCAGTAGAAGTAGTTCCCGTACAACCCTGACGATTTCCATAGACATTTTCGTGTGACAAGAAGTAAGTTGTAGTTAGAATTTTGTTAATTGGATACTAATAGTTAAATACAGCACTTGTAGGAATTATTAGAAGATATTGGGTGCTAAATGAATATTGTGTCTATGGTACTACTCGAGAGGAAATTATTATTTACGCTATAGATGCCAGTGAAACCCGAATCATTTAGATCAAGCTGATTGGTTTGGTATCCCATTAGGTACCGACTTTTTATTTCTTTATGAAGTCATACAAACTATATGTGCAATGATCCTCTAAGAAATATGCTGGTCAAGAAATGAACAAGTAAAAGCCAAGGATACTGTTTTTTGGACAACATGGATTTCTGGTATCATACCAATAAGAGCATCTATGAACAATCCTATATATTATTAGAATAAAAGCTCCTGCATTTGAATAGTAGGGTACATCATGCCCGGATATTCCGTAGCAGCATACCCCACACAATGATACACTCATATCATTGTGGACAATATGCCTCTTGTGGAAGATAGCATATTGCTGAAAATGAAATAGTGCCATTTCGAGATAATGGCTACTTTATGCCAATGCTAACTTGTATATTATGTAAATATTTCTTTTGTAACTAACAAATGTATTTATTATATTGTATGTAGCTATCACTTTTGTTAGAAAAGGTAAAATTACCTTATTTGTGGTTGCATTATTGTTTTTTTCTTGATTTATAAATAGCCCATTTATTTAAAACCAAACCGAAACAGTGTAGAAGTATAAGAAATGATGATACAACAGTTAATAGAAACCATTTTGTGAATTTCTTGTAGGCTATTTCCAATTGAAAATGTTGTTTTGTATGCTCTCGATTTTTAACAAGAACAATTGTAGTTTGTACATAAGATGCATATGCATTTGCACTCAAATTAATGGTAGCAAGCAGATATAACTCGACAAAGTAATTAGTATACCTGCGAACAGTGTTTAGCAAACAAGAGAATACACGGAAGTGGAGCATGCTATTGATAACACGAAAAAGTACAAAAGGAGAAAATGTTACCGCAAGAAAAACATTGTGTATGTTTTCGCAGTGAAATGCACGGTATACGAGAAATACTAAAACATAAGGAAGTTAACATTCCTGGACTATGTTATCGTGCGATATAAATCACTTTTTTCCGAAACTGCTGCTAGTCTTTTCTCACTTCGTAAATATCGATATTTTTGCAGTCAACGCGTGATTTGTAGATCAATACTAAATCTACAAATTATGGTCTATGGGACGCAAGAGCAGGAATACTGCTGTTTATTTTTGCCACACAAACTTCTATAGAATGTATTTTTATAGGGATCTAGGTCAGAACCAAAAAAAATATTTTTCATTTCTTTCGTACATAGATTGCAGCTTGATATGAATTTGTATTTGAATGTTGCCCGCCTATCCTCACTCTCCGCCAGATTGCCCAGCGCTTTTTTTTCTGCTAGGAAAGATTGCGACCGCTAGCTCGAGCGCCGGCACCTAGTGGGCGCGTTCAAGACGCCGCTCGAGTTAGCGGAGCTCAGCGCCGGCAGCGCCCGAGCTCCCAGAACGCACGGAATATTAACGCGTTGCTTGCATAACTAACTAAACGTTCTTTTATTCTCCAGATGTCACCATAGTCTAAGAATCTCTGTTTTTTAGAATCCAATTTATATTACTTTATTACGGACCACTGAATTATTACAAGGAAAACTGACTTCGCAAGTCCGAAATTTAATATTTTAGTGAGATGTGTATTTCAGCAAAAGACGCCTTGTCGCCTTCGGGCGCGAATGTCAAATTATTTACCGCTTCTCATGTGCTCTTACCTTTGGTCATGATGCTATTAACCATAATATCTTTCCTTTGTGAAATTCATTGCATATTTTTTAGTTATACGCATAAATATATATATATATATATATTATATTTTCGTTTATACACCTATTTCATTTTATTCATACATAACATGTAGTTGCCTGTACCCCGTACTACGACAATGCCTTGCCGGATGACTGACAAATGAAGTGTTATTATTATTATAAGTTTATAAGTTTCGTTTATCACGCATGTCATTCAGTGCTAATATTGGTCTGAAGACTGATTTATACCCATTTGTTGTCATCTTTTTATTATTATCTTTTATTTTTGTCTAAATAACCTTCATCTTTTGTATAACAACATTTAATAACCTGTTCGACTCGGTCTTCCAAGTAAATGTAAATGCGCGTCTACTGTAGTTACTAGGCAAATAGTTAACCAGCCTACAATTCCGATTTGAAAGTGGAGTTTGATTGAAATTTAAGTCTAATTGAACAATTTCACGGTGAAGAATTATGAATTAAGAGGTAGAGTGCAAAAACAGCAGTCTTTTTAAGCCTATAACGCAATATGACATTTAATAAAATTGAAAAGTTGCTTAATACAATTTCCCTCATTATCCAGAAATGTACACTATTAAAAGTAAAATGACAATCGTAACTACTACAATCCTTGCGACAAATCAGTCCCTTCTAATCTATAAGCGTTGGCAGCGCGATAAAAGGGGAAGGTTTTTGGATAAACAGGTGCCCTAGAAAGTTATACATTTTCCTATTCTTGTTACTGGTACAAGTTCTTTCACTGTTTGCCTTTATAAGTTATAGTGATACAAGTAAAAAAACCCGTCTGCAAACTTTACACATACAAACATGTCGTTAACATTTTCTATCTGGTATCATCAACATAGCTTGGGTTTATTTTTATTATTTCCCTGCCATATTGTGTAAGTGTCACTTTATTCACTGATATTTTCCTATAAATTATTTTTTACGTTTGTCATATTATTTTAAATCTTGCGCAAGAGGAAGTTCTGATTTGTTTCTATCCATTCTATATTTTATGCGTTGTGCTTATATATCTTCTCAAGAATTTATGTAATGGACAATAAAAACAAAATAAGAATGACTGATAAATAATAATATAAAAAATATACAAAATAATACTCTTATGGTGGTTTAGATACTACTAGAAATTTATTTGTCATGATGGTAAATAAAATATGTCATACGATTCCTCAAGTTATTAATGTTAATGAATTGAATTTTTACATATCAGGGCTTAACAGAAGGAATAGATTAACTTTTTCCATGGCTAACACACGCCCCCATTCTCAGTCCCTATTATCCTGTAATAAGCTATATGCTGTTGGGTAATAAATTATTATTATTATTATTAATATATAATTACTTCATTTATAAATACAGCGCGCAAACTATGACATGTGCCACAGAATTAATAATGGCAATAAACAATATATTTTATCGTATAATTATTGTCAAACAATTACTTACTAGAAATGTATCAACAATCTGAATTAAATAAATTAAATAATTGCAACTTTGCTACAACTGCATGTTTGTTACTGTTGAATTGAATTGGTGCGTTATATTCACAAGTCGACACCCGCCTCCAGCGTCTATTCATAAGTATGAGTACTATCGGATCAGTATGTGGTTTTCATCTTACACTATTTCGCGTCAGAAGTATTATAATATTATTTTTAGTATGCTATAATTGCAGACCCTTTTTAATATTTTTTCGCTAACGAAATACATAGACACTTCCATTTCCGTTTTCTGTAGATTCATAAACACCATATAAAGATTTTTAATTTCTTCCATCCATTACGAACATATTGATTGTGAACATCCTTTTACAATATAATTCTCATATTAGTAAAATATATTCAATGATAGGATTATCCTCTGCTTGTATGATGATTGTTTCGGTGAAATTTTATCTTCAGCGCTTCAAATTAAACGTATTGTAGACGAAACTATCAGGCTATTCTATCAAATGAATAGACTCTTTTGATTCAAAGTTTTTCAAAAATAGCTTTTGTAATATTACAAGAAAATCGTAGAATAAAAAAGCATCTATGAATTTTATAATAAACAAAAATATGACGTTGGTTCTTTACTTACTTTGGCTATAACTTTGCCTCGCACATGAAGCCAGAACATAAACTGCAGCTAGTAACAAAACACGCACGAACTCCATCGCAATTTCTACTCGATTGTCCGTCAGTAGAGCTAGATCCCGGCTTTAAATTGATATATTATACATACGTATCAACAGAAGGACGCGCAGTTTGCATACATACTTGATTCACCTCGGGCAACATTTTCATTCATTTGTTTTTGAAGCAGGTGTCTTGCGGATGCGTGCGGATATACAACAACATGTTAGACGCATTTCTCAAAGCAGTGAAGCTATGTATGTTTTTGAAATTTTGGTGGACGATATTATGGACAGAGTTGAATTCTCTAGAAGTATTTCTACGGATATTAACTTTGTTATTTTAAACCGGATACCTACCTAAGATGGGTTTTTACATGTGGTTTTTCCATAAACAGTAGCTATTTATTTTAGACACATTCAACGATGTAGCATACCATAGATTAAAACTTTAAGAAAGTGAACTTTTTTCTGAAACTTTTGACAGATGCATTTCTGTTTTCGATCATTTGTATCGTTTATTGCATACCGGCCATCTAAATCTGCTTTATATTGAGTATTCTGTCCAAATCACGGTAGAAAAAGAGGTGGCAACACAAACAGGAGGAACGGATACACAATTCTCATTGGTTCTAGTTGGACACGTGGATTCTTTTCAATGTATTCGAGGATGCTGATTATTCAGATTATGGTCCTGAGAGGTGTCGATAACTGCACCAATGGTTTATATAATTTTTTGGTGGATGTTTGTTTGGTTATTAAATGTGATTTCTTTTTGAGTATCCTTAAAATGTAAAATATTGTATGATGAGAATCATTAGGTTTAAAGTGTTTAATTGAATGTATCTACAATTGTCCCCTTCAAAGTATGCACCTTTGGAAGTCATTAGGCTGTTTAGAATCTGTGTCGTGGATCTTTAGATGTAATGGGAACCTTCCAATTTTGCTTAAGCGTTGGAAAAAGAAAATAATTACACGGAGCCATGTCTGAACTGCCCCCAGTCACAGCTCATTGTCCAGATTCTGCTATTTTTTGACGTCTATTTGTTTATTTCATTCTTTTAAGCAAAACAACCCCTACTTTAGTCATTTGGATTGTATGCCACAAGTAAATGTTTGATCCTAGGATTTTGTTAAAGTAATTCGAAACCAGTGTATTTAGGCAAAGGAAATAAAATACGTCTTATTTCTATATTTTCATGTAGAATAAAACAAAAGATTGTTTTTTAAAGAAATACTTTTTGGATACGGAAAATACGAATATTTAAAGCGAACTGTGCATTACTAGAAAATTTTCAGAAAGAAATCAATTTTTCGGAATTGGCGCACTTTGGACTTGTGGTATGATATATTACTGAACATGTCTGTCGGCTATTTAAAAAATCCGTCGTATACTAGGCGTCTCGTTTGAAATAAGAAAGTTTAGGATATGCATGTGCATATAAGTAGTCTCGGAAAAATGAGGCAGGTTAGAGTGCAGTGCGGAGAATAACATGGGGGGGCCGAGCGGCCGTATGAAGGCGAGTGTTCAGTAACGTTTACGTACTCGCATCATTTATGATAGTGACCTTCATGAATGAGCATAGCATAGCATTTATCTTTTAATTTTGCGATGGTAACTTGGTAATGTATAATCCAAATACTTGTTCCAGAAGGAAACAAATGCTTGTTGGTCTAGTAAAGTGAAAGGTATATTACATTGAATAAAACAAACATCTACATCAAATATTAATTGTTCACTGTATCGTTTGCCATGGATTGCAGAACAGTGTTTTTCACTTTCACCTGCTGGTACATGTTAAATAATTGTCGCACTTTACACATTTAATTCTATCGTCTTCGTATTTTAAATCCGGCATATTCGCTGTTACGTCTTCTAGTTTATTAGAAATACGCCGAACCGACATTTACCAAGTATGTGTATACTTAGAAACACTCACAACGAGCAGTCAAATAATACTGAACAGGCATACTTTGATACGGGCACTCAATTCTACGTGCCGAGCGCTTCACCTCTCCAACGTTGTTCTCCGCACGGCACTGAAACTTGCCCCTCTTTGCCGAGACTACATATAAGTGATGACGCTGTTATCTTTCTAGGATTCTCTTTGACACATTACTAATTTCCGTACATGTGGTAAGTTCCCACTGATAACATAACTTTGATACAAAGTTTATGGATTTTTAACCATAAGCTGCTACCGATATACATCTTAAAATATCGGTAGGAGCTATGAAATGAGTCACAAAACACATCACTAATTGAAAAGGAGGTACTTTACAATAGAACGGATGTAACTTATCAATTTCTCTTAATTTGACGAAATCTAAATCAAAGAATTCATTCATTTCCGCATGATTAAAATGAAATAATATCTTATTTCAATGGAAAAACTACTATTGATAAATTGTTATTCCAAAGCCAAGCAAGAGAAGAATTAATATATTATTTTGACTACATTTTAAGTACAGTAACAAATCTAAGGATAAACAAATTACTTTATTTAAGATAGAACTGGCTTTCTGAGAGGAAGCAACGTCAAAAACTATCACTGAATTGTCAGACTAATTATGTAGTGAACAGTTTTAAAACCTTCATTATGAAAACATAGGGAATTTTTCTTGTAGAGAAAATGATCTTCAGCACGTGTAATGGATCCAATCTCACTGCCAGCATGAATAAGGGCATATCATTACCGAGCCGTGTGTTAGACTTGTACTGAAATTCTTGAAATGAAAGCTTGTCGAGATCTACTTGCAGTGTTGTCGATCAACGCTTTTAACATAAGGTAACATACACCAACGATGACCCATTAAACACAACGTTTCTCCGTTCATTACGATATTTCCTCATAGTTTGTAAATATTTGTGGCGTCATCTTACTAAGGGATCATAATTCATTAACACTATTTTCTTTCCAACCTCTGTCCAATGTCCACTATTCAAATGAACTAATAAAAGAGGGCTATGCACTATGAAGCTTAATGTTTCAAGCCTGAGGACAGTCTATAATTGAACTATTTATAAGGTTGATAAAAAATAGTTATGGCAACTTTGGTAACACATATGAAATATTGCCAGATAACTCAAGAAATTTAATTAAAAGACTAAGATCACTATAAAGCTCAAAGTAAGATATTTCCGGAAAAAAATACCGGTAAAATTTATTCTTCTCCCTCTTTTAAAGGTTCCCTGATGATTTTTGGGCGATGCGATTTCGCCGAACTTTACGAATATGGCCACCAAACAAAGTTTCCTGTTGATGTTTATTTGAAAATAATAAATTACAGGATCGTTAGGCAAATTTATCTAACACTTCGTCTTCTTGCCAGTGAGTTCCTCAGTGCAGTGCAACCAGTTACTAGCGAGATGCTGTTGAACATACGCTATAACATGTTGTTACAAGAATGTAGTTGTGCGTAGTTTTTGCTCGAATTTGCACATAGCTTGCATATATCTTATTACGGGTATCATATAATATATATATATATATATATATATATATATATATATATATACAGGGTGGGAAATAAAGATATCTCACATTTTGTTGAGTAGATGTTCACCATTTCAACGCATGATGGGTACTGCATACAATAGGGACTAACCAAACGAATGAGCCCCACTTCCCTTTTCTACTCCTGCTACAAGTCGCACAGTAACTCAACAAAATCTGGGAGATGTTAATGCTTTATCCTATATTATATACATTATAATTTATTAAAAAAAATACAACGATAATAAGTGTTTTTTTACATCAGATAAGACACGTTATTAGATTTGGTTCCATACTTTAACATACTATACAATATTGCATAAGCGATTTAATATATGATATAGATAATTTTTATTGCAGACAGTAAATTTTATAATAAAGGCATACTCGAACGTGACAATCCATTACTGCGGGTTTATTACAATATTTAAAGAATTTATTCGTAATATTTTATATCGGTGTTAAAATAGACAAAATTTCGATTATATAGTGTTATCTATTATTCTTGGTGTAAGACTTTAATGATCAGGGTTTAATAGTGTTAAATTAATAATTGAAAAGATTTTAATTTGTAATTTGCTGTGGCTAAAAGCAAGTACGGTCATAATCTGTAAATTCCTGCTTTCTACTTCAATGGTATAATAATAGGAAAGTTGAAGTAACGAACAGATAACTATGGTTATCGATATACCTTTATTGAAAACTATAACTTTTAGTTTGTAGTTATGGCGTTTTTTTCCAATAAAAGTTACATATCAATAAGAGAAATAGAATATTTATCCTATCATAAACACTCTTTTCTATATTCTCTGTTGCAATTATTATTTATTTATAGCTTAATTATTTATACCATTCATTCAAGGAAAAATATGGCTTGTCATGACCTTATACGAAGATAGTATCTAATTTCTAGTAAAATTCGGAATGATTAAAATATATATTGATTTGTAGCGTTGCTATGGAAATAGCCTTGGATGTAAGCAATATAACAAACAGAAAATGTCGGATCATAACAGTGCCGTTTTTAACCATTCGTGCTTAAAGCCGCCAAGAAATCCACTCAATCACCAACCTTTTCCGGTGTACGATCAAAAACACATCAGTCGTTTAGTAAACGAAGTAGAGAAACTCAACGTAGAATCTAGTGAATTCAAGATGAAATCGACATCTCCCTCGGAAATAGATAAAAGCACGCTTAGATCATTTATAGAGTTCTACGACAGCATTCCAGATTATAATGACATTAATCATTTATCTAACAAAGAATTTTATAGAAAACTCGAACTTTTAAAGGAAAAACAAAGAAATTACTATGAATACGTACATACTCAGAATAAATGCTTGTCCAAAGAGCGAGATTGGATCGAAGATTACAAAAATTTAAGTATAAGAGAAGCAAGTTGGAACAGGGAGAAGAGTTGTGATAAACAAGTGAAATCTAAACCGTTTTGTGTTACTCCAATATTATCGAAACCTACTATTAGTGTTACGAATGTTGAAGATAGAGAGTCACTAATATCTTCCGATAAAGATATCAAGCCTCCTTCTAGAAGATCGGTTAGAATCGAAAGTCCTAGTGATAAATTTTTTGATGAGAACTCTCCGGAACCATATTTTCGATCAAAATCAAGAGCAAATATTTCGTCTGCCGAATCAAAGGGCTTCAATACAGCGAATGATTCCTTTTGGGACGAGCTAAGCTTTGACGAATGCTGTGGTGGTGATCAGAATCTAACAACCAGAAGCGCACCAAATACTCCCACAAAGTCTAAACCGAACGTTGGCTGGAAAGATGGTATAACTGTACCTAAGCCGTTTGAGATGACTGTTAGGTGAGGTAAATTCACATAAATGTGATAAGTGGCATTTTACTCACCAAAATAATCATAATGTTGTTGTGTACTTCAAGGGACGAAGAGAATAAAATCGTCGATGACATCGTATCTAAAAATAGAAGACCTGTTGTAGAGAAACACGAAATGTTTAAAGCGCATCCTGTGCCTATTGAGTCGCAGATTCCTTTATTTGACAAAATTATGAGTGATCAAGAAAAAAGGTGCGTTTTGCATAGTTTACTTACGTTTCTTTGTAGTTATCTTAGTTTTATACGCAACTTTTTTATTTGTTCACGTGTTTTGAATTTACATTCTACAGTTTTACCATCCTAGTAGAAAATTTATGAATTTTTTGACTTGATAATGACACTGATATTGCACTATTCAGAATTCTGCGTATTTACTGTAATTTTGTTATGCTATTACACTATACATCATGGTTAATTGCCTTAATCAATTTGAATGTATAATACTGAAACAAATCAAAATTAATACTTTAGTGATTATATTTTTAATCCAACTGGAGCACCTGGATTTATTGTTTACATGCAGTACGGTTTATCGGTAGCCGATGTTATTATCGATATCTCGAAAAGTATGAATTGGACAAATTACTAAATGTTTCGGTTTGGAGTTTAGGTAATATTGAAACCGTGTTTTTAGTCAAAATCAAGCGTAAACATTGCCGAATCAAAGGGCTTCAATAATAATGACCTAAGCTTTGACGAGTGGTGGTAATCAAAAAAGTATCAAACACTCCTACAAAACCTAAATCGAAAAAGGAGGCTCTACATTATTGCATTTTTAAATTTTCCTTAATATGTATATATCTAGAGTTTAATATATGTTTATCTTTCAATTTCATGGTTTTTTGGTGTTAAACAATTTTAAATTTATGAGAATGATATCACGTGCACCCAAAGAGAGTTCCATTCTGGATACACTGATAAAGCTTGAAAATAGGAACAATTACAGAATATTCTGCTGCGTAGGCTAATACCCAAAATTCAAACAAGTTTTGTCATCCTCGTTATTTCTTAAAAAATGCATCTGAACTGTTTGCAGGACTATAGTTTCATCCTTAGCAGGAATGGGAAAATATTTGTAGTTATTATTTTAGCAATAAAGAATTTACCGTTCATAATATTAAATATTGAAACATATATTGGTGAAATCTTATAAAGTTAACTCTAAAATACGTTCGGTAAAGGATATGGATAGAATTAGGAATGTTAAATAAATAAAATTTGAAAAGAGATAAAAGGAGAATACAGATAGAAGTAACATTTTACAAATTAAAACTTTAAGGAACGCATCAACAGATTTTTAATGAGAAAACAAACATGTGCATTTGCTAAAAAAAATATAATACTAAATCAGAGAAGATTATATTATAAAAATATGCTTAAGTACGAATTTTTACCAAAAACAAAAAGTTTTTGGTAAAAGTTCGAAACAGTATCGTTCGCTGCCATGCTTTGCTCAGCTAAAATGTGCATACGTTATGCGTAAAGTGACAACACCAACAAATTATCTGTTATGGTTAAGGAGATTGGTTAATTTGTCAAATTGGTGTATTTAAAATTTTAATGGTAGTAAAGTAATTGATTTTGATATCACTTAAGAAAACTTATGAAACACGCAGAAAATTATGACGAGAGAATATACGTAATTCAGTAAAATTGGGATAACCAATACTTTACGCATTGAATAAGAACCATATTGGAAAAAATTATTTTTTTCTATTAATAGAACGTCTTTTTACTTTTTACTATATGTTGAAATATTGACGTAATATTTGAAAAATTATAACTTATATTTCTCAAATAGACCAATAATTGAAATAATTGAAAATGAACTGAAAAAAGAGAAAGTTTTCTCTCGTGTGACGTCATAGTAAATTATATGAGAATAAAACTCTTAGGAAACGAAAAAGAATAACATTTTTCAATGTTTAATATATTTCGCGGTATTAACACTTATAGATACTATAAAATTCTATAAAAACATTTTAAAAAACCATGAGAGTGTTTATAAACACACCACCGTTGGAAACTTAACACTTTAGCTCGAACTCAAAATAAGTTAAAGCAACCTAATTGGCATTAATTGTCTCTGGTCTTCAATTCATGTCTGGATATGAATCGCTGAAATTTTCTATGACATATTTTAAGTTAGTATATGTCATGCATTTCATTTACAGTCATCTTACGTTTGCAGACGTCAGAAAGTCAAGAGAAGAAGTAAAGCTGCTCTTCAAGCTCAGATGCGACCTTTTTCCTTTACTCGCCGCGATGAAGAGATTCAATCCATTAACAAAAGACTTTCGAAATCCTCCCCGTGTATTTTTCTTGATGATCAACCTATAAAAATTAAACCATTTAAGGCGAAACCAATACCAAAGAACCTCTTCAGTAACTATATTTACAAAAAGATGCATGAAGACGAATTTTACAGGTAAAATTAAAATTTTAAATTTGATGTTGATTAAAAGAATATTACTAGAAACGTCTTTGCCCAAGTTTGTATATAGTATCTCATAATATTATTATTCAAAATTTAATTGGATTTTTGAAATACTGCCAGAGTTTTCTTCATTAAAACTATGAGCTTCCGTGCGATATTGTAGGGCTTTACAGAAAAAAGTGAGAGCGGAAGAAATGTTGAGGGCGGCCTCTTTGCCACCGTCCATGGCGTTGCGAGAAAAGAAGAAGCCAAGGCAACATTTGTGTCCTAGGACTTATAGGGATTTTAATATAGACGAGAATCTCGTGAAAGAAATCATGGCGGTACAGAGTAACCGACAAAACAAATCCCAAAGGAAAGAGTATATTAATCGTGAGTTAAGAGAACTGGAGAAATTAGAAAACGAATTTATTAAAAGAAGCCCAAAATATTGTAAAAATAAACGCAATAAGAGCAAGGTAAATTTGTAAAATAAAGCTTTAATAAGAAAATATTTCACATTCTCTTCACATTTTTCTAATTTAATAATCTCTTGCTAGGTGAAACGCGGGCGACAATCTTCTGCCGAAAGCAAAAGTACCATGAGATCGACACCAACTCTAGAAGCCATGCATAGGTCGAATTTAGCAGCTGTGTTGAGAGTCCAATCCGCGAGGTTATAAAATAGTCTCAAATAATTCCATTAGGGTGGTTTTAACGTGGAATATGCACATTTTAGGAAACGAATTGAATTAGAAATGTGTAAGAAACTCGAGGAGGCTAAATTACGCGAGGAAACTAGGTGGAGAGAAAAAATTATGCGAAAAAGACCGGTGTGGCAAGAGTTAGCCTACAGCCACGAAGAGGATCTAGCCATGAGGCTGCAAATGAGAAGAGACGAAGAGAGATTAAGAAGCGAAGAACACAAACAAAGAATGCAGTTGATGCTAGGTAGAGTTAATCAGCAACCTACTTTATTTGAAAGACAGTCACAGGTATTAATTTTATGTTGTATATTTGCAGAAAGTTATTTCTGCTCCTTGTAATATTTCGCTAAAAACTAAGTAAAAACAATTTACGAATTGAATTAATTAAAACTATGGACGATGTTTTACAGCTCCATATATTAATTTTAAGTGGATGAAATTACTCGCCCAACGAAACCATTTTTAGAAAAAAAATGCTTATTACTTTTTGGAATAAAATCCAAATTTTGGAAGCTGCAAACAACAAAATTGTGGGCAATGCATCTACAGTGTGACATCATTGTCCACTTATCACTCTTGTATCAGTATTTCACTGATCATTCTACAAGTATTTTTTTCGTTGTGTTTTCTAAGTTGTTTATTTTATGCATTAGTAGCTGAGCTTTATTTGTGAAAATATATGTCTACTTAAATGTTGGTGTTAAGGTGTTTCTTGATTCTGTAGAATATTATTAGATTGCTTTAGTGTTAGTAATTGGTTAGTGTTCAATGCCTGGATTTTTTGCATAAACTTCTTGTTCATGTTCGTATGTTTAAGGAGTACAGTATTTTCAAGATTTTGTTCTGTTGATTTGTAACTCATTTAGGTTTAATTTAGAGGTACGTACTCGAATTTCTTAGATGGTCATCAGATAGTTATTGCTGCTGCCTGCTATACCAGGTATAGTTTTTGTATTCTGTTTTATCAGTGTGCTGATGTGTACCCTGTGCTGATGTGTAGCTTAGATTATCTTGTATCCTCATGTATATTTTTGATTGATTTTTCCTTCTAGTGAAGACCATATATTCAGTGTTACTTTAATTTATTTATTGTCCGTAGACGTAGCACAATTCTTTGATTTTTTCCGTGTGTGATTGGATTTTTATTTGGTTTTTATTGTTGTGCGCTATGATTGTACTGTCAGCATATGTATATAATCTTGGTTTGAGGTTTAACTCTAAGAGATCGTTTGCGGATATAGGTTTCCCCCTTGCGGCAGTCTGTATTACAACGGATTGCTTTCTTCTTTGGTTATCTTCCTAGTTTGTTGTTTGTCATTTAAGTAGGCTGTTTATCAAGTTTACTTTAGTTCGTTTTAAACCTAAGGCTTCTAGATTTTCAGAGTTAGTTTTGTCTTTGATACTGTGTCAAACGCTTTTTTCATGTCTATGGATATGGTTACTATGTCCTCATCTTCTAGCTTCCTTTTTATCTAGTTATATGATGCAGATGTTCCCGAATTCTTGTGGAATGCACATTGCTGTTGGTGTATGATATTACGTTTTAAAAGATAGTCTGACAATCTTATTTAAAGAATAGTTTTTTAGTTTAATAATAGGTGCACCAGTATATAAATATATACACCATTATATATACAGTGAAATCTCCCTTGAACGGACACCAACGGGACCAATTGAAGTGTCCGTTCAGGAGGGGTGTCCGCATAAAAGAAATATGTAGTAGATACAACTAAAATCGTGTTTTAACGAAAAATGAATATATTAAAGAAACTGAGACATTTAAATCGTATATGTATATAAATGTTTTCAACATAAATAAGAAACTTTAAACTTAAGAAAAAAAGGTTTATTTCCTTTAGATATATACATACAAAGTATAGTATATGTACACAGATACATAGATGTAGTATGTAATACAAAACAATGAAATGAATAGTCACTTTAAGGACGCAGAAATTCATATATTGTTGTTTGTCTTATCTTTTTCTTTAAAATGGCGTCTTGAAATCGTATTTCTAATTTAGAAAGAAGCTCCAAAGACTCTGTATCTCGGTGATTTTCCACAAAACTTTTGAGCTGCTTGGTCAGGGTAATAGCTTTACCATAATTTGGGATAGCTTCTGTTGGCACTGTAACCTCATCGACATCAGAATCTTCCGAAAATTCTTGTATTTCAACTGGATTTGCAATTTCTTGTTCTGAATCTGGATCTTCGACATACAAATCTTCATCTACGTTCAAAAAATCATTAAGGTTTTCATTATCCGTCAGCTTCAATAAAATTCAAGTTTTAAAATTCTTTATAATCCCCTAGTTAAGTGATTGACAAGCTGATGTACAATTAGGGGGTAAAAATAACATTTTTATATTATTTCAGCGAACGTCTTTCGGATGAGATCCCGCATGTCTAAAAATAACAAAATGTTTCTTTTTTCTTTAGCCATTTTCCAATCTAGGTCTTGCAACCACTCTGTCATAATTTGTCCTGTCATCTAAGTTTTCTTATTGTATTTTCAAGTTACAGGCAGGTTATTTATATTACTGTTTTTAAAAGCTCTGGGTTTAGCTGCCCTACCAATGACTAGGAGTTTTTCTTTTACACCCGCTATATTTGCACAATGCAAAATTGTAAACCTCTCTTTGGATTACTTACCCCCAACACATTTTTCCTTCTTTAATGTGAGCGTTTTGTCGGGTAGAGCCTTAAAATACAGGCCTGTCTCATCGGCATTATAGATGTCTCTCGGTGAATATCCCTTAATCAAAGAAGGACATTTTCTTAAAAACGGTGAAACATCTTCAGCATTAACCGAAGCGTCTTCTCCCGAAATCGCTTTAAAACTTATATTGTGGCGGATTCTAAATTTATTGAGCCAATCAGAAGAAGCACTGAATGTAGAATGTGCTAAAGAAGCGGCTATTTCTCTTTATTTTATTTTTTGTCAGATTAAGAGAACATTTTCTCGTGTCCGCGTCCGTTCAAGAGAATGTTATTGTTAAGTTGAATAGTCTTTTGTTAATTTTCAACGTTACAGGCGTTACAGTTACCGCAGTTCAAAAATCGGCCAAAATTTTGAAAATGTATCTGTGATTGGAACTAACACTGTCTAAGTGTCATAGATATATAGCTGCGTAATGCTGATTTTAGTAACCAACCCATTGCACATAGTTTGTAATTTAAAATCACTGCTCCGGTGTATTTACGTCTTTGTTTTTCTAGAACATAAGATATGTAATTCCATTTTGTATAATATAGAATATATAACAAGATAAAATTATAACATTATGCAAATTGTGCTTATACAATCACCTCCGTATGTATTACAATGGTACTGCAATGCTTTGTTATCTTGAATAATTTTTAGGTTAAAAACGCGAAGACAAGAGAGGAACTGATAACGAAATTATATAAAGACATTGGCATATATTCCAATAATAGCTTAAAATCAAGTGATAGCGACGTATCGGATAAGAAACACATGGTGCAAATGAAAGACGAAGCTATTCAAGCTCATTTTGACGATATCTTCAAAAGAGAAGAAGAGTGTGCTATAAACGGTAGAGACAACGTGATGCCAAAATGTCATTGTGATATAGATGACAAAAGCTCTTCGTAATATATTCGTCCTATTATTAGTAATATTATATACTAGTTCTATTATTAGCAAAATAACTTGTAAATGGTGATATTTTATAAGTTTATTGACTGACATCAATTATAGTTCATTAACAAATACTTACTATGATTATCAACAGCAATAATTAGATAATAAATAATATTAAGCCTTGCAAGTTTATAATTTTCATTCAATGTTTTCAACAATCCAATTTATATATTTAGCAACGTTTGTATAAACCGATGGTAGCTCTTTGCTTCCACAACCACTGGTAGCGCCAAATGAAGTAATTCCAATTTGGAAATACCTAGGCTGTAACTCCGCGACTTTTACGGTAAATAAAGGGCCACCACTATCACCCTTACATGCGTCCTGTCCATTTATACCATTTCCGCAAATTTGTGTTTCCTCTAATGGCCTAACTTCGGGTGCAAGCACATTTTCGCACTTTTTAGTTTCCCATACGCCTATTTGTGCATATTGCAGTATCGAAGAAGGTACAGTGTTGCCTAAGAAAACATTAGTCAACTAAAACAATTCATACTAATTACGAGAGACGTTCAATAATTAACGAGACACACTGTAATAGCGGGAAAAGTACTAAATGAATGAAAGGTCAAGTTAGCAGCCTTCAGTGGTTGTTATCCGAATGCACAAAACCAAAATTTACTTGAGCATGTTGAACCAGTTTGGTGAAAAGTATTTAAGCCACAGAAACGTGTATAAATGAATTGAACATTCGAAATCGGACAGCACAAGTGTTATTGATACTCCTCATTGCGAACGACCAGTTGAAATCTCGAATGATGCGATAAATGACCTTATTCGCAATGGTATGGATAAGAATCGCGAGAATTTCTGATTTATATGTCATTACTGGTGGAACTGTGCATTTTATCATTCATTAGTAGTTGAATTACCACCAAATGTGCTCGAAATGAATTGCAAGGCAGTTCACCTAAATCCATAAAGGCACCTGTGTTTGCATTTGTTTTGAAGTTAAACAATGACTTCCCGAACCATGTTCAGCCTGAGATGAAATGAGGGTTCAAACCTGAATCAAAGCGATAAAGTCTTAAATGGAAATATCCCGATTTGCCTGCGAAGAAAAGAAATTTAAACTTTCGCATTTGTCGGTAGCGTTCGTCTGGGACTATCAAGGCCCAGTTCGTTATGACTTATACCGATTCCTATAAAAAGAATTGGATTGGGAAGTATTGTCACATCTATCCTACAGTCCCAATTTTCATCTGTTTGACCCACTCAACGAGGTTTTACGTGGCACTAAGTTAGAAGACAACAAACCAGTCAAGAAAACCATACATAAGTGGCTCTATCACCAATTTTTTTCTAGTGGAATTACAAAACTCTCAAAGCGATGGAGATTAAGTTGAAAAAGTAGTGTAAGTTCCATTGTCATTGAATAAAATGTTTGTTGCCTATAACCATTTGTCTCGCTAATTATTGAACATTCCTCGTATTACATATTGAACTTACTCGACGTAGTTGTTCCCCAACCACTAACAGTTAGCATGGAGTTAGCTAAATTATTGCCAAAGTTCAATGGCAAACAGATAGGTTGAATAAAATCTAGAAGATTTAAGCGAATGCAATAATGTCCTTACAAATTCCATACATACCTGTAAATCTCATTTTATTCGATGCCTTGACTAAAGCAATGTCGTTCCTGAAATTCCTCGGATTGTAATCCTCATGAATAATTTTCTTCGCGATTGATATATCAACGAATGGATCAGCGCAGTGCTTAAAACCGTTCAGGTCTTCACAATCGGTTTTATTCCTAGTATCTAATTCGCCCAATCGAATAAATGTTCTGAAAGGTATACATAGTTAAAACAGAAAACGTCTATCAATTTCAATATGAATGTTGGGTATAAAAAAGTATAAAAAAGACAACAATGTGGCCTTTGTCTAAAAATAATCTAATTAATTTTTACTATATGCGTGATTACGAAGCCACCTTTAGGGTGTCATTAGCTGTCAAGTTTGAAGTAGTGTTGGAGTACCATAGAAGGTTGCAACAACTGGCGGAACATCACAGCGTTACGTTGAGATGGGTGCCATGTTACTCAGGGATCAAAGGAAACGAAAGAGTTGATTTGCTAGCAAGAGACGCCAGTGGATGACTATTCTCAGGTCCTGAACCGAGGCGTGGGAGTACCTATGGCAGTATTAAGACCTATGTTAAAACTGAGCTCGCCATCGGTCCTACTGGAACGGTGTAGCCGGCTGAAAACACTGCAAATCTCTCGGGATCTATACAGGCGAGGTAAGACAGCGTAAGGCAGCCTTTATGAGCAGGACCATACTGACAACACTTACAGCGATCTTAACCGGACACTGTGCAGTAGAAGTCTGGGGGAGCAGACAAACCCAAGTTAAGAAAATTAGATCTCGAGTAGATTGTGGACTTTGTTGTTCATGTACAACCCGGTCAACTGAATTAAAATCGCGTGGGTGCACAGGATTTGAACCCACGTCTTCTCGGTTACCGGCGGTATGTCATAACCAACTACACTACGAGACTGCATGTGAGTTCAGATCAGGTTTACGACATCTAGGTAGTAAAAGTGATTTGAATTCACATGAAGTCCCATGGTCTAGTTGGTTATGATGTTCCACTGGTAATAGAGAGAGTGTGGGTTAAAATCCTACCGAGAGTGATATTTTCCAGAAGTTTTAAAAACGTTAGGTAATTTGCAAGAAAATCCTAATTTTATCATCAGGAATACCAACGAAAGATATATTAATTTCAAATATGCACATTTGTGTATAAACTGGTATATCAGTGTTAAAAAATTTGTAATATTAATCGAACGAAATATTAAACACTTAACACTCCTAAATAGTGGTATTTCGCCTGTCTCCCAAATTAAACATCTTATAATTTTATCCTGCATGAATACCTAAAGAAGGGACTACAAATATGGATAGGGGTATTGGTTACCTAGAAAGTGCCATTTATATAATATTGAGTGAGGATATATGAAAGGAATACACAATAACTTTAGAGTACGCCCCATTGAAACTTGTTTAGCTTTTCTTTGCAAAATGAAATAAAATTTTGTAGATGCCGTACATGAAATTCTAATGGAATTGTTATCGTTGTATTTTGAATTGCAAGATTTACAAGTTGAATTCAATTTTTTTCTTTTATTTACAGTTACGATTCTAAAGTGCGTATAAGAAACAAAACACATTTTTATTCAAATTCATTTCTAATTCATTTAAATTCTATTTTTTACACTGACCAAAATTGTTTGTTTCATGAGACTTCTCCTGTTTTTCACTGTTTTTTGAAAAAATATAATTTGACAGATAGACCTTTTTTTCCCATTCGATGTAAACCATCTGACGGTCGTTCTACGAGGGCAATCCCAAAAAAAAGGTCTCCTATTTTTTGGGGACGTAGAGAAAGTTTTAATACGGTTGTTGGCAATACTGTTGTGAGTGGTGCCTTCTCCGCTACCACATAAGCACGCAGGCGCTTCGCTCGGATGCTCAGTCTTGGCTTGGTAACCATTCGAAATGGAGCTACCGATAAACGTTACCGCCAAGTGCGAAGTGCGCGGTTATTCGATTTTTGAACGCAAAAGGGGTTAAACCGGTTGAAATTCACCGTCTATTGACGGAAGAGTATGGACAGTCGTGCATGGATGTCAAAAAAGTTCGCAAGTGGTGTAGAGAGTTTACAGTCGGTCGTGCTGAAATTCATGACGAAGAAAGGAACGGGAGGTTGTCAATTGCCGACGAGACAATCGCGAAAGTTGAGGAACTCATGCGTAAAGATCGGAGGATCACTCTGGATGCTCTCTGCATTTTGGTTCCTGAGGTTTCCAGAAGCGCCATCCACAGGATTTTAACGGAAAAGTCGCAATATCGGAAGGTGTGTGCAAGATGGGTGCCGCGTATGCTGACAGAAGACCACAAACGGCAACGGGTTGATTCTTCCGTCGAATTTCTTCGCCGCTATGAAGACGAAAAGGACAACTTCTTGGACCCGATTGTCATGGGTGACGAAACCTGGGCATTCCACTTTACACCTGAGACAAAACAACAGTCACGCGAGTGGCTCTTCGCCCAAGCCACGAAAATTCAAGCAAACACAATCTGCCGGTAAAGTCATGGCAACTGTGTTTTGGGACAGGAAAGGGGTACTGTTGGTCGACTTTCTGCCTGCTGGGACAACAGTCAACGCTGACAGGTACTGTGAAACACTGAAGAAACTCAGAAGGGCAATTCAGAACCGGAGAAGAGGGATGTAGAGCAAGGGTGTAAGCATTCTCCACGACAACATTCACGTCGCCCGATCTTCTGCAAAATTTTGGTTGGAACGTCATCACACACCCACCCTACAGTCCGGACTTGGCACCCAGCGATTTCCACCTGTTCCCTAAGTTGAAGGAACATTTGTCTGGACGGCGGTTCTGCTCCGATGATGAGGTGAAAGATGAGGTTCATCGCTTCCTGAAGGGCATGGCGGCAAGCTGATATGACATGGGCATTGTAAAACTGCCACAGCGTCTACAAAAATGCATCGACCGAAATGGCGATTATGTTGAAAAATAAAGCATTCTTCAATCTTTAAAGTGATGTAGCAATTATAGAAAATAAACGGTTCTTTGTATATCTAAAAATATAGGAGACCTTTTTTTTGGGATCGCCCTCGTATATATCACGAAATTGCTCTAAGGAGGTATCAGAAAGCATAATATATTGCGTGTTTTCAACCGTGATTACTTCACGTTACCAAGTGTAAAGTTATTGTGTATGTTATAAATCTCCATAAAAATGTACAATATCTTGATGTAATTAGCATCTACAAGGAATTGTATATAACAATTATTTATCTAATTATATACAATGACTTGAAAATTACTTACAGAGACGATCTGAAGCAATGGGCAGCAGTAAGAACGTAATATTCGTTTATAATAGTCCCACCGCAAATAAACTGAATGACGGATTCTTGAAAAACTTTTCTAGTGTAGCCTAATAGTGCCATAAAAGGAAATTGTCCGAGAGTTGCTTTCTCTCCATTAGTTATTTTGTCATCCGTTATCATTATTCCACATTCTTTTGGTAATTTTGTTAGTTTCTCCGTTGACTGTGACTCTGTACATTGCATTATATAAAATTCATAATATTTGTTTACATTAAGAACTTACCACAAACATTATAGAGAATGAATAGTACGTAACCGATATGTAAGGTACGAAACATTATTAATTTACTTCAATATTTTACTTAAGACGCGCTAAGTTAGTGACTCTTTACGTTCCAATGTAAACTAGCACTTCCCGTTGTACGGCTTATATTTTGCATAAAGGTATCTTTACCGTTATTTTACCGTAAGTATATTCGTATGTTTATGCGCTTAATAATCCTATAGAAATATGTGCACTCCTCTTCTTAAGCAAGCTACAGCGAAACTAATAAGCTGATATCTGTAGAAAAAATAAATGACGTATTGTAGCAATAACAGTTGTATATGTGTGTATATATGAATATATATACTTAGTATATGGTATACAGAAAAAATTATGCATATTATTAAATATTTTGTTGTATAATTCATTAAATTCACAGAAGTATACAAATAAACTAATTTAATAATTATTATTTAATATTGCGAAATTCACAGGTATAGCAGTAAACTCCACTCACACAAATTAATTAATTATGCGGAACGCAGCGTTTCGAGAGCACGTGGGCTCTCATTGTCGGTAATATTGCGAACTATTAGATTTGTAAAGGCCGATAAAGCAGCTAAAAACTGTAAAGCAAAGAAGATCTTCAGGTTAAAATGCTCTAATTAAGAGCACAGGATTCAGTTTGCTATTCCTAAAATTAGCATTCGTTTACGCTGGGAAAAGCTATTATCGCACTTTCACGCACTGAAAGTGTCTTTCAAGAAGCTAATAATTGAAAATTTGTGAATATTCTTATTCGTAACACAATGATTGTGCTTATTAATGCAATGCTTTTTTAGTTTTCAGTCGTTAAATTGTTAACAATGTTTCCTGTTTTTTTTTGAAAATATGTGTTGCTATTACGAGTATACTAAATCACTAGTGAGTGCACCCGACGTAGTTTTTCAGAAAATTAATCTACAGATTTGGAAAATTTAGTCGCGTTACTACGTTACTAATGAGAAAGTGTAGATAGCTGAAAGTAATTATTACTAATTATTTATAGCAATATCGAAGGTAGTGGCAAATCGCCATTAGTTCCGAGAATTTTGATGGTACTGATTATATTATAAAGAGAGATTTTTCAGTACATTTGAAGACACTTCGAAGATGGAAAAAGCCAAATGTTATCATCTAAATTATTAACAAATAGTTTCGTCGGCGTACCAGAGACGGACCTTCGCGGTTTAGTAATAATTCAAACAATATAAAGTAACTAATGCTAAGTAAGAAAATACCAAAAAGTAACTGCTTTTATGTTATACCATATGAAACACTGTAAAACAATTACCCCCCTAAACAGTGTTAGCAGCTGGTTTAACTTCTGTCATGATTCGCTCCATCGAAACGTCAGGTTGCTTCAGGTTCTTCTAAGAACATTGTCAACTGTCTACGTGGATCAACCTCCGGAAGAAGTATTTCATATATTAAATTTGCTATATACATAATATATAGTAAGTTTGATATTCTTGTGGGTATAATGTGTGTCGTAGGTTTTACGGTAACTCCGCGTTCTTGTGTGTCCTGATAAGGGCCGTTGATTCGACATTTCGATAACATTTCAGTTATATTTCTCTGAAGCTTCTCGTTAAGATAGGCAATCGAGTGCTGGTGCACTATTGTAACGAGAAGCTCCACAATCTCGAATCAACGACTGTTATCAGAGCATACAAACAACGCGGAGTCACCCAGTGACCTGCGACATATATGATAAAATTAGGATTTTCTTGCACTTTACCAGTGTTTTAAATTGCTGAAAAAATATCAGTCAACATAGGATTTGAACCCACGACCTGGCACAAAAATAACACACTCGTCTGATAGTTGAAACACAGCGAAATAAGTAGGTACACTAGATAGCACTAGATAGCGCCCAGAATGCTAAGCGTTAGTTTAGATAGGGTGATAGTAGCCAAGAGAATGTTAGAGAACCACGCTGATGACGTCGGGTAGGCAGCAATATGTGCGTGTGTCCCACAAATGCAGTATTACTATGTTAGGTATTGTTTTCTAGGCATCTATCGATGTACTTCTAACACCCATTGAACTGAAGGTTAAAGATCCTAGCCTAGTTACTAAAAAGCCTTCAACTTTTCTTATAAAACCTGGGGCATTTTTACAATAGATCACCTTAGGTCCCAGAGACCACACGCAACCAGTAGTACCTGTAGCATAATATTGCTAAATAAATGCATGTTATAACTGTGGTTTAAATTTGATAATTAGTTTGATTTTAGATAGGAATCAAATAAAATAGCCAACTGGCATAATGTGAATGGTTTCTTTCTTCTTCGTTGTAGATCGAATAACTTTAACGTTTATTCAAAATCTATAAAACTGTTTTTTGCGGGCATGTAAAATAAAACCTCTATTTTGGGATATCTCTGCATAGCAAACACCACTAAACAGCAGACAATTTTAATTTCACACCTCTTAACAACAAAACCTTTAGAAAACGGACAGATTACTATATGATGCACTATATTCTTCCAAAACATAGAAAATATTATGTATATAAACTTATGTTAGTAGCGGACAGAGGAGACAGGACTGAATTAGTGGAATGTATTATTAATTTAGGTAGGTAGCCAAATGGAATTACCTAAGGATCTTCTTACACCTTACGTATACTTACACTGGTAACATATGCTAATTTTCACCATTACTATGTAGTAATGAGTAATGGTTAGTGGTTTGGGCATCCCAGAATTTAAAGTTATATGTTTTCATATGTATGTATAATTCCCTACTTTAAAATAAATAGCATGGTTTTTCTTGATCAAACGATATTTAAGATAAGTTATGATTTCCATGAACTAATTACAATTACAATCAATACAAAATCTACTGTGTTAACAGAAATTGTTAGTGTTTATTATATTATTTTGTTTCGATTCGTTCTCGCATTTCACAGTGTCAACATGGATCTCCTGTTATAGCGGCCGGTAAACAATCTAATTTAAGTACCGGAAAACACGCGGAAAAGTTTAGTGTCGAGAAAACGTAGGTGAGCGATATATTGAAAAATAAAAGCGAAATTAGATAAATCTTCAAACTTGCGAAATATTCACAGGTATAGCAGTAAACTCCACTCACACAAATTTATTAATTATGCGGAACGCAGCGTTTCGAGAGCACGTGGGCTCTCATTGTCAACCGTGTTACCGACTGAAAGTAAAAACTGTATCACACATGCAAATTATTTTCTACGCAGGCTCTAAAATTTCTAAAATCTTTACAATCTATTCGGTGGTCTAATGCCTTTTTCGGGAAAGGATGGACCGAAAGCGAACCGTATCTTTAACAGGGCCAATGGTAATAAATCCATCAAACTCGAGTGTGCAATTGGGGGTGGTTCTCTGTTCAATAAGTTTCCGTTCTTTTTCATACATATCGTTTCGTACGCGTCTAATTCTCTATACGAGTTCACGTTTTTAAGTAGTGTCAGATTTTTTAAATGAATCTTATGTCCGCATTTTACCATATGCTCTGCTACGCTCCGGACATAAGATTGATTTAAAAAATCTGACACTATCAGGATAATATAAATAGAAATTCGTTTATTTGGGCAGCCAGTAGTCGCTTAATACAACGTACGACTTCTATCATCAAACAGAAATTGAGGACGGTCGAGTTTAGGTTTCCACATTGGCCTAGGTGAGGCTCTGGCGCGCCGAAGATTTGTCTAACTTTACATATTACTATTCTTCATGAAATATATACAGATAATCTGTTAACATTTTCTTCGATGTAATTAAGTATAAATACATTATGACCCGTAATACGACGTATCATACGTGCATACACAGCGGGGAAGCGGATTGTTTCAACGAACACGGTCAATTTGTGCGTGCGGGGAGTTCGGACATGGCCTGCCGAAGATTTGGCCAACCCTATTTATAAGCTCACTAGTTCTGAACTGCTCTGAATCACGAGTGTTACCGAATCGATACTTGTCGGACGTATAATTTATAGAACTATCGTTACAGAAACTGAATTTGAACTTATGAAGTTCATAACTTTACCTGATAACTATTGAATCCATAAGAATATTGTTTAGAAAGCGGCCATTAACCTTTTAACCGTAACCTTCTAACATAAGTTCATCTGGATTAATAAAAGTTTCAAAAAAACTAAATAAATCACATCGCACACTTCTATTAGACTGCAATTATTGCTAAAGTGAAAACTTGGCGTGAAACTTTAGGGTAAAATATAAAAATTATTCGTTATACGAGGGCGACCTGAAATGTTTCCGGAATCGACAAGAAGAACACGATATTGGTGTGGTTTTCTATTTTTATTTTCCCATGTAATCTCCTCGAAAATCAATACATTTTTTTAAACGGTACTCCAGTCTCTTCAAGTCGTCGGAAAAGTAGGATGTTTCGAGGTTTGCTGAATAGCCATTTGTAGCGACGATGACCTCCTCATTTGAGGCAAATCTCTTTCCTACCAGTGATTTTTTTAGGTTTGGAATAGGAAAAAGTCGCTGGGGGCTTGGTCCGCTAAATATGGAGGATGAGAGGCTAATTCGTGGCGCAAATCATTCAATTTGGACACGACGATGCGGGATGGATGAGCCGATGCATTGTCGTGGCGGAAAAGCACTTTGTCCTCTGCAAACGAGGCCGTTTCTCCTTCAATACTGCATCGAATCTGGTCAATAAATCGCTGTAGTATTGTCCCGTGATCATCCTTCTCTTTTGCAGATAGTCGATGAGGATTACACCTTGGGAATCCCAAAAAATGGTCGCCATGACCTTCTCACCCGATGAAACGGTCTTTGATTTCTTTGGAGCCGATTCGCACGGAAAGGTCCACTGCTTCGACTGTTCCTTGGTCTCCGGTATGTAGTGGTGGATCCAAGTCTCATCCGTGGTTACTAAACGCATGAAGAAATCCCTTGGATTGCGTTGGATCCTGGCCAGATACTCCTCCCAAACGATCACCCGCTTTCGTTTTCGCTCCGGTGTGAGCAAACGCGGTATCCGTAGTACCGAAAGGTTCTTCGTACCCAAAATTTCGTGTAGGATATGGTGAACACGTTCTTCTGATATGCCTGTTGTCTCTGTTATCTCTTTCAGCTTCAATCGACGATCGACTAACACGACAGCATGAATCTTGTCGACTATTTCATCGCTGATAGCGGATTTTAGGCGTCCACTTCACCGTTACTAGTGCTTGTGCGGCCACGTTTGAAGACGCTCATCTAGAAGCTGATGGTCGATAATAATGGAGTACCTCCGCCATGAACCTCTAGCAAAATATTTCAAATTTTCGTGGTCATTTTCCTAGCCATCCAGAAATGTTTTATCACTGCACGATATTCGATTTTATCCATTTTTGCGAAACCGCCTGACTTGGTAGACAAAACGCACTCTTAAACAACAACTGTTGACAGTAGACGTCTGAAATTTTGACAGTTGTTATAAAAAAGGTTGCTCTTGTCGATCAATAAATCCACGTTTAACATTCGTGCGGCATCTTTTACCGATTTCGGAAACATTCAGGTGGCTTGTAGATGTACAGTAATATGATTTTTACGAATTTTTATATGTATATAACATCGTCGCTATAGATTAGAAATTAGTTCAGCAATAAACAATATTTGACTTAACCAATTACAAACTACAGATATTACGTAACCTTGTTAATTAATTGTTAATTAATAATGTTAATTAATTCATTAATAATGAAAAAAAAACATTTACAACAAAACAAAAAAAATAGCACCAGGCACAAAAGGGATTTTATACAGCAGCCACTTTAACACTAATTGTGGGAAGGAAGATTCTTTTATGGTAACAGCTACATAAATATTTTCTAAGAAATTTAATAATATTTATTTCGTTACAATTAACTTATAATTTTAAATTAAATTACATGGATAATACGTATTATCACACAATGAGCATGGAGAAGAATGAGATTTGTGGTTAATGGGAAAGACCTTCTTATTATTTCTTCCAATCTATTTACGGTTTAATATTGTCCAGTATCCATCCGACGTACTTAACAACATTTGTGTATAGCACTGGAAATTCCTGAAAACCACATATAGCAGGTCCTAATGAGACAATGCCGTACTGAAGAGTCCTAAATCGTCCATCGGCTGTGTAATCATGCATTAAAGGACCGCCACTATCACCGGGACACGAATCTGCTTCATTTTTACCGCCAGCGCATAGTTGCTTCTCTGTTACAGTTGTTCTATCGGCATATTTTGGTGCACACACTGTATTGTTTAACTTTGGAACGGTTACCTTTAGTAAAATCGAACTGTAGAAATCTAAGAAAATAAGAAATATTATATGTAGTATAAACGTGCAGTGTCCTCGATCTATCTTTTATTAAATTCTTGAGAATATTTAAAAAACTTCAATAATAGGTAAAAAGTTTGATAGTCATCGTCAGAAAGAATTGTTATGTTTTTAATTCTTAAAAAAATCTTATGAAATTAAGAAAACCCTCTAGTTTTGCGAAAGAAATTCCATTGTGAGATGAATAAATCTGATATGAAAATGAAAATTATAATATACGAATAAATACAGGGACATTCACGATGATCACAGATTGATTGTAGCTCTAAAATCATTTTGAAATTTTGACGAACGAAATTATGGAATATAATTTTTAAAAAACATTTCTAATTTTATACCTCACTTAATTGTATCTGACCTGATATGAACTTCCTGATTTCAAATAGAGTATTCTGAATATAACGAATTATTTTGACACTTTCGTATTTTAAAGACATATTTAACGATAGTAACATAGCGTAGGTCTAATGTGTATCAAAATGTTTCCAAAAATGTTAAACTACACGTTTTGATATACTCTCTATTAAAACATCGATAACATCGCTACCACGGTGTACAAATCTGCACGGTTCACAAATATACGGAAGATCTCCCATACAAAAAGCCGAAGAGAAGTAAATTGTCAGAAGCCCTTGGACTTTGCCAGATGATATGTCGACGAACCTATTAACGAATAAAAGTTTAATATATTCGGTTTCGATGGAAAATCTTCTGTGTGGCGTAAACCGGACACAGAATTGAATGCCAAAAATATACAGGTCACTGTGAAACACAGTGACGGAAATGTTATGTTGCGTGATAATTTATTGGCTAATGCAACAAAATGGAGCATTATTGAAACATTTTGATTTCGAGAATGCAATGATCACAAACATACAGCCAAGGAAACTCAAGAGTGGTTCCCCTATAACGTGCGACACCGACTTATTACGCCTCCACAAGCACCAGATATAAATCCGATTGAGAATTTGTGGCATATTTTAGACATGCGCATTCGGAAAAACAAAATTCAGAATAAAACGGCCCTAAAAAATATTATCGCCCAAGAATGGACACAAATTTCTGTGGCTGTTACGAATGAGTTAGTATCATCTATGCCTAGAAGATTGCAGACCGTTATCGATGCAAAGGGCTTATATACCAAATACTAAGTATCTCCTTCTCTGCATTAGCAGTTACATTTTCATAGGTGAAAAGATATTTTTATGATCACAAAATTTGTAGTTTTCTGGGTTTATAACATATTTATTAATTTCGATTTTAATTTTACAGAATATTTTGACAAGTTTACGAAAATCAGTTTTTGTAATTTCATCAAATTATTGAAGATAATGGAGGTGTACAAATACTGTTTTACCTACTATATGAAAACCGACTTACTTGTTGCTGTAGCACCCCAGCCTATTACTGTGTAGTTGTTAAATTCAATTATCTTTTCGGGCACAGTGATTGGTAAACATACTGGAGATACGGAATCTGAAAATAAAGGTGAAACACGTATATCGTTATTTATGAATTTTCTAAAGCAAAAGCGTGCGAAATATAATGGCGAGATGTTATTTATTATGTAAGTGTGTGATGTCGCACTACCAGTAACAGTACAAGATGAATTTGGTATAGAGATAGAATCTAACAAAGAAGGATTATCTGAACTTGGACGAAAATTTAAATACTGTTGCCAGCTTCGTAATTATTAGTAAGTCGCCAAGGCGATTACGATTAGAAATGAGATTTTTCTTTACGTTGAAATGGTAAAAACAAGAAAGTAATCGGGATGTTTATAAAAATAT